>JANEHU010001737.1:0-282907 GCA_027563435.1 Nasonovia ribisnigri
AGTTTTTTTTATAGCTATTTTATGATCAAATTTGGACAAAATTAAATATTAAATAACTAAGAATAACGAACGATTTTAGTTATTTTGTTGTAATTGTATAATATTAATTCAACTTACCGGCTACCGTATTAATAATATGAAATAACAATATAAATATAAAATAAAATATCCACACTGACAAACCGTCTCAGCTCAGAATCGTTTTTCGTATACAATGATATTATATCATTGAATTCAAATTTTATCCATCCCATTACAGTGACTCACTCATAACCTACTGTACAGCAGAGCGACATCCATTTACCCGCGCTTTTTTGAATTTGACCTCCCAAAGTACATTCTTTTTCCTACCATAAAAAATATTGAAATCATTCTTTATACAAACAGGTAAATTATGAATCCGTTCAAACACACCTGTCTATAATGACAAAAAACAAAATAAAACAATCTCAAATATAATTGAAATTCATCTGAATTTCTCTGCCCATTTTTTGTCAGACATTATTATATTAGGTATTGATGACAATAAATTATTACACTTTATTTAGGTATTTAAATAGGTACACTAAAAGTAAGACATTATAAGTTTATCATTATATTTTTTTGTCGTATCTGTATAGTTATTATACATATATAGGACGGAAATAATTAATTAATTAATGAAATATAAAATTTTCTTCAGAAATATAAATAGCTTAAGATTTAACATAACGATAAATGAGTCGTACAGATTAAGTTACATGAGAGCCATGCCTTTCTTTGCTGGTTTAGCCACGAGCGTTATCGTGGAAAAGTTGAAGGAAAACAAATTTAATTTTTCGTATGTAAGTACCTTTATTATTTATGAACGCTCGTAATACATTTTAAAATTTAAAAAAACTGAATTTTATTAATTTCGTGTACCTATAGATCACTGTTTACGGTGGAACATTCATTGTTTCCGTGGTTTGTGTTTGTGCTCAGCTTGACGGAATCAAATTGTACCCTCATAATACACCTTATGATCCGTTTGCACATGCTTTGTACTCAGTTGTCAATCATTGTACGTGGTCTGTATGGGGCATGTGGTGTTCCCTTTGCTTGTTCACGACCGGATATGGTAATCTAAATTGCATTATAATAATAATTCTTAAGCAGTTTATGATATGTCTTATTAATGTTACAAGTAATGTGCAAAAAAGGGTAATGGTCACATTACTCGTTAGCACGATTAAAGATATACAGGTTGCTATTGTGGTTATGATTGAATATAATTTTAGACCTGCGTATATTCTATTAGGTCAAAACCATATAGGTATTAGGTAACTTCGTAAAAATGGTATTCCTAACACTTATTTTTCGACCGTTGTCACAGAAACCTATACATAGTAGTATATAGTACACATCATAAAGAATGTGTTAATAAAACATTCGTAATTACTTATGCACCTAGAGAGGTCTGCATCCTACCGCAGGTGGATTGTTTTCCTGAAATTATACTACTCGCATAATCACAATCATGTCTTTAAGATAACGCCGGGCTACAATATAGTATAACCGAACATGACATTATTGTCATTACACATTGTGTAAGTGTGCAAAAAGAAAGCATCTTCTAAAATTCGAATTTCACAAAGTGGTGCTTCCACAAGTATTTCGAAATTTAAGATGATCAATGAAAATGTTGAAGTTTAAAACTCTATACTCCGAATATTAAATAACGAATTGAACACAGTTTGAATCATATAAAGTTGGCACTTTTAATGGGCAATGAAGTGCTCGGGATCAACAACTTATTTTATAATTATAATTGATTATTGGTAAGTAATATTAAATTATTCAAACTCTATAAATATTTTACAGGTCCCTTTACATACTTAATGAAGAACAAACTTACTGTGGTTTTGGGAAGACTCTCGTACTCAGTTTTTTTGGTGAACATCACTGTCATTATGATGTCTCAAGGTACAATAAGATCGCCGTTTTACTTTTCAGTAAAGTCCGTGGTAAGATATCAAGTCCGTAATTTCGTGTCGGGACATTTAAACTAATCAAAATGTTAAAAACAGTATAATAATTAATATCTACTTTCCAATCCTCATGATTGGATAATAACTAATTGACGAATTAACTTTATGGCATGGAGCTTATATTTTGTACTACGTGTGTGTTTTGCAGACGGAAGCTTGGATATTCGATTTATTTCAGTGTTATGTGATGGCTTTAGCGTTATACTTGGTAGTTGAAGCGCCTTTCAATAAAATTATTAAAAGATGGATTTTATAATGGTAAATATACTTATTTTATTCCATAGTTGACTGATGTTTCATTAAACGTTTTTTAGGTAGAGAAGAAAATTCCTTAAATTTAACAGCTTGTTAGTGATTATACTGAGTCATCAATAAAAATAGAATCGACTAGTTTATAAAAGTAGCGGTAGCTGCAGTAACGGTTAAGCCTTATTCCAAAAAAAAGTGTTAGTACTCCTTTTTCAAAAAAACATTTATTTATGGTTTTACTTAATTAATAATTTAGATACTTGTGAATGCGACTTTTAGTAATTTGTACTGTACATAAAATATACAAATATATTTGCTTCTAGTAAGGGAATAATTTTACTTTTTTAATATATCAATATGTATTGTAGGCAATACCTAGCATATTATATTCAATAATCCAAATTATTATTTTAACCGGATAACTTGCATTTATCGATAGAAAACTTATTTTGAAGCCAACACTTATTAGTTACTATATTATTAAATACCAGCTATATAAGTTATTTACGGAAATACATATTATAATACCTACTTATTTACTGTATTACCATTACAAAACCCTAATATCAGTTTAGTTACCTACATCAGTGTTATGTTATATAATATGTAAGTATGACTGTATTTGAGTATTGTAGGTGTAGTTACCTATTCATAATGAATTGTAGTGTTACCTAAGTTTAAAAAAGTAACTTATAGGAAAAACGACTGTAATAGCCCATAAACGCAAAATATGACCCAAACGCAACCCAAAAACGTAAAAAAAAAATATTCCATAAGCACAAAAAGAAATAAATTTTTAATAAGCCATAAGAGCAAATTAATTTTACAAAAACAAAGTGTTCATGATACTGTATACCTTTATTTATATAAGTTAATGTAAATTACATTTCAATAGTTAAGTTAACAGAATTATAATTCGTAAACGCAAACTCACTCGATCGTAGTACAGACGCCAAATTAATGAAATGATATATTACGTAGGTGTTATAATAATTTTAAAATAAAACCTATATACTGTAATGGATAAAATATTGTATCAGGTAATAAGTTTATTTTTTAAAATGAATTTGCGATTTTGGTCTAACTAACAAAATAGACAATTTGTGGTTTTGGGTTTCATTGAGAATAACTATGAAATACCTATTATTAAAAACAATAAACTAATGTTATTTCTGTAGCTATAATTAATTTGTAAATTTGTTAATATAATATATTTGTTTGATATTTCAAAATGTAATTATAAAAATCTAAAAATTCAAAATTGTAAACTCATATGAATTCTGTAACAGTTAATTTGTTGATATTATAGCTTGCTTACTTGTGGTTGAGATTCGTAGTACAGTGTGTAAATCGTAAATGAGGTCATGGCGTGATCTACCTATTACTTTTTCTGTACTTCATGATCGAAAATGTCATTACATACCTATTTCTGTCGTTTACGTCATTCAAACTACAAATTATTGAAGTATAAAACAGATATTTTTTGATTTTTGACACCCAAACCGTCAAATGAGTAAACATTGGAACGTGTTATAAAAACATTTAATTATCCTCTTAGTGACCACGATAAAGAGTACCTACTGCTCAAAAGAAATAGTAAAACAAGAACCCTCAGGAATTACACCTTATAAAACCCTAGGTACCTTTACACTCTCGAAAAACTTACCACGATACACGAGTACTGGAAGAGAAAGTGAGTAGATAACATCAGTGTTACAACCTATTCTTAAAGTGTTTTGGCCACAAATACAAAAAGTTTTTTAAAATATAACCAGTGTAACTCTTCAATATAAAAACAATCTAAATTATAATAAAAATATTTTATAATAAAATAAATAATATGAAATTGCAATTATTATTGAGCTAGAACAGTTTTATACTAATGTAAGAAAATATATATTTACATTTATTTTTTCACAAACACATATTATATTGTAGGTACATAAACACTATTTATAGTACTGTAGCTGTAGATTGTTCCGCAGAAGACCACCAAGGATAATGAAGAGTTGACTCCATTTAAAATATTAGATTGTAGGTATAGATAAACATTTTATACATTTTATTCAGTTAAAATGTCGAGAAACGTAATTTAATTAACTGCACATTCAGTGCTCGGTAATCGGTTCAATGTTTAGTAGAATTTCGTGATTTATACGCCTCACGGTAAACTTGGATTTTGTTGATGGTTATTTTTAGTAAATGTCTTATCCTTGAAAGATGACGGCACTTCCACTGACGATAACATACCATAAAAATAAATAATAATATAAAATCTATAAAATTATTTATATGTGTTTATTTGGGTACACAAAATATTACTTTAGATTCTGAGGGGAGCGATGAATGTATTGATTTTACAATGATGTAGGTTTTTTTGTATGTATAAAATTTTTGTAGGTAGGCACACAATAAGTAGTCAAAATAATTCTTCGATTTTCAACAACAGAATCTTTTTAGACTCTTTTGAGTTATTTATAGGCAAAAAATGGGCTAACGCATGTTATTATAGTATTATATATTAAATAAATAAATAAGAACATTTCGATTTTTATTTGTTTTATTTTAATTATCGTCAATAAAAAAATTATCGTTCGGTCAAAATACTTGAACACTTAATACAAAGATTCTCATACGTTCTTATTAATGACAATTTAAAAAAAGTTTATCATAAATTGATAAATCCATAGTAATTTTTAATGAGCTTCTGAAGTAGGAATTTTAAGAAAATTCGTCAAAATCACGAAAATCCAAAAATATTTGGGTTGAGAGATTCATAAAAATGTTTCTATTATCATCTCAGATTTGAAAATGTAATACAAGATTCCTCATAAATTGTTATAATAACAGTTAAACAATATTAAAACAATAATACAACAATGAACAACGTTTTTGGAATTTTATCCGACAGTCGTGAAATATTTCAAATAGATGTTTAAACAAATTACTTCTAAAATAACTAACGAAAAAATTAAAACAAAATTCAAATTTACCTCTTAATTTGGTGTCATCGGCACCTAAATTTTAACATTGCCCCCTCAATCACCCCACAAGTAGTTTAACCAACGTACGTCATCCCAGCACCACCACATACGATATGCACAATTTTTTTGCAAAAATATAGATTGCGTTTTGTATTACAATTTTCCAAATGCGTATGCCTTGTTTTCGCGCCACCAATAAAAAAACTTGGGCATTGCTGGAAAATGTTTCTTCCGTCTGTGAGCTATTGTCTGCAAAATTATATGATATACTATATTGAGTATATAGTATAATGTAGTATATTGTATTAAAACTATTTGTTATTATATTGTTTCAGCATTGTATTTTTACTGATAGTTTTGATTTGTTGCGACACAATAATGTATCATTTTATAAGAATTTTCATACCGAAAAATTTTTAAAAAAACCCTAGTAAGTGATAATTATTTAATAGCAATTAGTACTATTTTTATTTATTTAGCCAATTTGTCTAATTTGAACACAATAACATGATATGTATAATGTATTTTACTTTATCAACAGCCAACAGGCGAAAGTTTCGATTCATTTTGCAAAAGCTTTTCATTTATTGAGTCAGACAAAGCACTGTTGAAATTCGATAGGGATAACAAATTAATTGCACTGTATGGTTTTAAAATTCTAACAATGATTATCGTTTTGTTTGATCACAGATTACTTTATTTATCAGGAAATCCTATGAATAACCCTAAAAATTCATAGAATTTGTAAGTCGTGAAAATATTTTTGAAACAAAGAAATTATTATTAGAGTTAATATATTTGGGTGATGTCTTTAAATTCGAAAATAATAAGCGATCGTTAAAGTTACCCACCTAGCTTGTCGGTAAATGTTCCGATCGCAGTGGTGAGGTATAGGAACTATAATTTAAAATATCTTTTTTACATTAAAAAATTATTTTACCTATGAACTTTGGACAATTAAACCCCTGCAGTTACTGCTATCTTATGCAAACAATATGGTAGGTATTACAATATGATTAATTGTATTGATTTAAAGTTTAGTTTTCACCATATATACATGTATGCAGGTAGGTACTATGGTGTAGCGTCACTTAAAAAACACCGTTCTGCCAAAGAATTTCCTAAATAATCTACGAATAGAAAACTTGGTACCTATCATCAAACCATTTTGTGTTCAACATTTTCTACTTATACATTTATCCAGACTTCTTTTTTTCATCAACGTACGCTCTGGTCTGATATATTTAAAGTTTTTTTTTAATGTAAACATTATCTACATGTAACAACTTGATAAACCAAGAGATAAATGTAGAGACTATTGTATTGATATTTTGTTGCGTAGATTATATTGTAAGACATCAAACTCAATAGTTTATTATAATACTTATATGTATTATTCATTCATGTTGTACATGTATAGTCAAATAAACTATTAAAAAATAAAATAATTATAATAATAGCAGCAAGTGTTATTTATTTAAAAAACATCATATCTGTAATTTTTTCACGAGAAATCAATTTTTTGTGTTATTATTTGTTTATTTTATTCATATTATTAAGTTTTATTATTTAAAGTTGTATTTAGTTATATTTTACCATCAATTTAGTTATAGTCTCATAGTAAAGGTTGAAAACACTTGTCAATATGGTAATATGGTAAAAATATGGTAAAAATTCGTGTTTTTCCTTAATTTTTCTTTTGTTTTTCCCTGCGCTTTTGAAAAATTTTGAAAATTTCAAAAAATAACTTTCCGAATGCACCAACTTGATTCACTTTCCCATCAAACAATTGTTTTAAGATACTGTTGAAAAAAATCGAATCATTATTTCGATTACTTATCGTGTACACACACAATAAAAAAAAATAAAATAAAAAAACATACATAATTGTAAAATCAATACAATATTCATCGCTCCACTCAGAATCTAAAATTCCAAAAATAAAAATTTGAAAAAATTGTATATTTTAAGGAAAAACGGGGATTAGCATGCTTATGACTTATACTTTGACGTACATTTATGCACATTTAAAACGTTTTTAAATTATATGCAATCATGAAAAAATCAAAATGATTAAAAACCAGGAAATGTACAAGTTTACCTGGTGGGAGGGGGGGGGGTCGTACCTACGTCAATGAGTGATAAATAATAAGCTGGGATTACCGTAAAACTTCCCACGCGTACCTACCTATTATGACCATGCCGTTATCCGATGTCGGTGATCTTGACAAGGTTAACTCATCGAGTGCAATCGCGTTGACTTATAAACAACTTTGAAGTAATCCAACCCCAGACGTTTGTAGTGAACTCTTCCCCCCACTTATCTATTATACCAGGGACGAGTTTGAATAGGATAATCTTACAAGTGTTACTTTTTTACTCATATACGTTTTACAACCGCGCAACGACTAAAGTCATATTACCGCGAGTATTGCGCATTACTGGGCAGCCACTATATTTAGCAACTTTTCGCCGAAATTTCTTATTTTTTTTATCCAAACAGCCAAATAAAGCAGCATTTGTACCGTCGAGAGTTTCCGATACAATATTATAGCCCCATTTGATCCATTGAAATTCTTGATAGTATATTATTTAATTTCATCACCGCGAGTATATTATTCATTGTTCGCCACGTTTATAGTATCAGCATTTTTTTTGACCATAGTTGTAATAGGCAGAAGAAAAATATGTCTCCGCAGTAGGCACGATCTTATCATTCTCTGAGTAGGACATAATGGGAACGGGATCGAGAACCGGATAGATTATTTATTTATTAAAATATAGAGATAGGTAATCGAAATGTCAACCGCTATCATTGTGGGACTGCTCGCGCTATTGCAGTTGATCTCCCGATCGCTTTCCGACGGGCAAGTCGAACAAATTTCCGCAGTTGCTGACGCTGACAGTCAGTCGAGACCGTGGATATCCGAGCTGTTTCACCAAGCACTGGCCAATTTCACCGTTCGACACGTTGGAAGCTCCACTTGCCGGCTCCAATCCGACATGTACGACAGACATTTACGGAACCACACCAGTTGGGCGGTCAGAAGTGAGTAAATAATAATATATTATAACCACTCTGATTATCTTAATACACCATAAAAATACTATTTCATTAGGTGCACTGTATATTTTTTGAATGGTATAGGTATGTTCTATAATAGAACTATAGGTTCACCTAGTATCTCCACGGTAAATCAATAAATATATGCAGTGTTGAGCCCAGATAAATAGTTTTTCATTTAGATAAAGATAAAAAATATACTCAACTAAAATTATCTATTTATTAGATAAAAGATAAACGGAATTTATCTAGATAAAAAGGAGATGATTTTTTTTTTTTAAAAGGGAGGGTAAATGGATGTCGCTCTGCTTATACAGTAGGTTACGAGTGGGCCACTATATAATGGATGGTATTAAATTTTAATTCAATGATATAATATCATTGTATACGAAAAACGATTCTGAGCTGAGACGGTTTGTTAGTGTGGATATTTTATTTTATATTTATGTTGTTATTTCATATTATTAATACCGTAGCCGGTAAGTTGAATTGATATTAGAAAATAACAACAAAATAACTAAAATCGTAATTCTTATAGTTATTTAATATTTCATTTTGTTCAAATTTGATCATAAAATAGCTATAAAAAAAGAAAACGGTGTGTTTATATTTTTGAGATATTTTAGTTACAGAATAACCTACTTACGTGGAACCTTGTTTTAAATTTTTAATCCTTAGCTATAAAAGTTAAAAATGTTATCAATTTTAAAATTTGATAAATTATATTGTCAAAAATCGATCTTTAAATGCTTATAAAAAAAATTGTGTCTATGTATTTTTAATATTTTTCAAGAGCCTTGTATTAAGGGGATTCGATACCGTGGTTTCCTGTCTTTGTCTAACAAACGCGCAACATATAATTCAGACGTGTTTTTTGGCAAACGTACCGATTGATACAGTGAAGCGATAAGAATTCTGAAAACAGATATGAATTTGTCGTCAAGTCTACTTGAGATCGGCCAGTCAACATTTTTGATTTTTTGATTTAAACTTCTCCAAAAAATGAAATATGAAATTTTTTTAATTACTCTTTAGTTATACATTAATTTTAGGATTTTGGGGTGTAATATAAAATATGTGGACTGACCGATCTCAAGTAGACTTTACGACAAATTCAAATCTGTTTTCAGAATTCTTATCGCTTCACTATATCAATCGGTACATTTGCCAAAAAACACGTCTGAATTTATATGTTGCGCGTGTGTTAGACAAAGATAGGAAATCACGGTATCGAATCCCCTTAAGTTTTCAAGCTTTTTGACCCAACGAATAATATTTTATTGATATTTATAGAAAAAAAAACTAAAAAAACTGTGAAAAGAAAATGTCCGGAAATAGCTCAAAACGAAACAAAATATTTTGAAAATTTTATTAAGTATAGGAATTGATAAAATAAAAATATGATATCAATTTCAAGTATCTTCAGTTATTCGTTTTTGAATTACAGCAAAATAATAAAATCGCTGCAAATCGAGTGAATTTCCAATGTTGTAAACATTTTTTGAATTTCTAACTGAAAATAATTTTCACACTTTCGTGGTTTTTACGTAATTTGATAAAATTTAAACTTTAAATGCTTATAAAAAAAAATTGTGGCTACAGATATTTAATATTTTTCAAGAGTCATTGTAACAATAAATTAGGATCCTTCTATTAAATTTCAAGTTTTTTTACCCAATAAATAAAATTTAATTGACGTTCATAGAAAAAAAAAACCTAAAAAAAATAGTAAACTTAGTATGTCCGTAAACAGTTCAAAACAGTTCAACATTTTTTGAAAATTGTATCGTCTGTAAAAAATGCTAATATTATAAACAACCAGTGAAAATTGTATGTATCTGTGGTCATTTGGCTTAGAGTTATATCAAAATCCAAAATCGATTTTGCGTAAAAGTCCCGTTTTTCCTTAATTTTTCTTTTGTTTTTCCCTGCGCTTTTTAAAACTATTGGGAATTTTAAAAAATAACCTTCTGGATGAACTAACTAGATTCACTTTAATTACCCACATCTGTCAGCATTTGGAATTTGTTGGTACGAATGCGACTATAGAGTATACACAGACTATTGACTATTATGAGTAATGACTAAGCACTAAAGAGTAATAAGTAATAACTAAAAAGTAATAAGTAATAACTAATAAATAATAATATAAATTTTTATCGTCCGATCGTCGTTGTCGTCTTACGGCGACGACACGAACGAATAAATGAATATTACCAGAAACATAAATATAATACTATTAAAATAAATTAAAATAATTTCTACAACATAAAAAAAATATCTAGATAAATTACAGTAGATGACTGTAATTTTCATCTAAGATAGATAAATAGATAAAATTTGGATTTTTATCTAGATAAAATAATAGATAGTTTATTTATTTATATAGATAAGTCTCAAAACTGTAAATATGTAGTTTTTTCATAGGTTTAATCAGTATAATCACATTAATTATAAAGACAATAATATGTATTTGTACAATTTAACTATTTCAGATTCTGGGCGGAGCGATGAATGTTTTGATTTTGCAATAATGTGTGTTTTATTTTTGTGACTGTGTAGTGTGTACTCGATAATCTAGTTGAAATAATTCTTCGATTTTCAACTTCAGTTCTGGTGGGAAAGTTAATCTGGTTGTTCATACAGTATGACAAATTTTTTAAATTCCTAGTAGTTTTAAAAAGTCCTGGGAAAAATAATAAATTAAAGAAAAATGGGAAATTTTACGCAAAATTGATTTTGATTTTTGATGTAACTTTAATAAAAATATATTTTGATTTGTATTTTGTACTGTTTACGGACATTTTCAGTTTCCAATTTTTTTAGTTTTATTTTCTATGAACTTCAAAAATATTGTATTTGTTAGGTAAAAAAGCTTGAAAATTTAATACAAGGCTCTTAATATATTGTTATAATGGCATTTGAAAAATATGAAAATATGAAAAAATCCATGGTAACAATTTTTATTATTAGCATTTAATGTTCAAATTTTGACAAAATACGTAAAAATCATGAAAATGTGCTAATTATTTTGAGTAGAAATTCATAAAAACATTTCATTTTAAATTTAAGATTTTAAAATTTATTAAAGGATTCCTCATAAGTTTGTCTGCTTATGTAAAAAAAAAAATGTCTACACGAAAGTCAAATTAAATTTTTATGAGCGTTTGAAGTTCATATTTTTACAACGTTGGATACTTGATTGCTCATGTATCAAATTTCTTATTTCATTGTAATTCAAAAACCGAACAACTTTAGATACATGGAAATTTCACTGAATATTTATATTCTCGGTTTCTATTCACCATACAATTTTGAAAATATTTTGACTCGTTTTGAGCTGTTAACGGACAGTTTTAAATTTCAAATTTAAATTTTTTTAGTTTTTTTTTTATAAAATAAATATCAATAAAATTTTTTTTGTCAGCCCAAAATATATAGTTACATATAATATATAAATTACTTAATATACCTACAATAATATCATAAAATATACTTAGTTGTAAGTAATTATATCATAAGTATGCTGATTGACCGTCTTTGCTCAGAATAAATTTTCTTATACAATGATATTGTAACACAAATTTTATCCATCCCATTACAGTGACCTACTTGTAACCTACTGTACAGCAGAGCGCACCCATTTGCCAACTTTTTTTTCTTTTGTGACTGTCGTCTATCATCACCGTTTGGGGCAGTAAACTGCTTTGATTTCTTCAACGGCATCTGTTCGATGGAAAAGTAAATCTAGTTGATGCATTCAGGAGGTCAACATATAAAGTTCCAATAGCTTTTAAAAGTGCAGGGAAAAACAAATGAAAAAAATTAAGGGAAAAAGCGATTTTTACTCAAAATTGATTTTCGACAAAATCGATTTTAGTTTTTGGCGTGACCCTAAAAAAAATTGACCAGAAATAGATACAATTTTACTGAATGTTTATGTTAGCATTTTCTGTACAAGATAAAATTTTCAAAATATTTTGACTTGTTTGAGCTGTTCACGAACAAACTCAATTTCTAATTTTTTTATTTTTTTCTATAAATATGAATACAATTGTATTCGTTGGGTCAAAATTAAGATTTGATACAAGGCTCTTAATATACTGTTAGAATTTATCAAAGTTGAAAAATATTAAAAATACATAGTCACAACTTTTTTTATAAGCATTTAAAGCTCAAATGTTGACAAAATGTATACAATTTAAAATTAAAAAATGTTTGTAGTTAAGCATTTATAACATTTATAACAAACTTCTCAGCTCAAAATCGTTTTTCGTAAACAATGATATTATATCATTTAATTCACCCACTTGTAGCCTACTGTACAGCAGAGCGACAACCACTTATCAGCTTTTTTTTATTATAGTTGTTTTTTTAATTATCGTCTACTAAGGATACACTAAGGATATACTAAGGAATAAGGATAACAGTCCTTAAAAATAGTTTATCAAAAATATAGAAAATACGTAATATTATTAGAGATATTGTATTTATATTGCAGTATAATAGCAAATAATATTTTATAAATAAATTGTAAAAAAAAAATATTTTATAACATATTCAAATTATCTTTAGAACTCATTATCATGGACCTATCACCATTTACAACTTAAGTTAGACACAATGTTACATAACTCAAAAACTATTTCTCCGAATTTAGATATGGATAGGTACACTAAACATTTCAAAAGTCTTCTGATTAACTATCTATATAAATATGGGTGATTCTAAATTGAAAATTTGAAATTAGTATTGCATGGGATACCACTTAAATTATATAAAAAAACCCAAATACCTTAGCCCTTTAAACATTTAAAGAAATAAAAATGTGTTTATTGTTAACTGGATCCCATCATTTAAAATTTGTTTTGTTAATTACGTCTAGGGATATTATTGAGAAATCAATATTATTTTCTTTCTAAATATTTCAGACTTGGTAATGGTATATAATTATTGTATTACTACTAGTATGGTCAATATTATTGGTTTTAGTGTTTAATATGTTGATACATGATTAGAAATGTTCTATTAAAAATTAGTAATTAAGCAACTGGTATAAACTATATGATAATAGTTCCCATAAAATGGCTAAACGAAAAATTTGTTTTGTTTGCAGTTTTTTCATTCTTTTTTGTACTCATATAACTCATGTAGTTTTGATTATTTTTCTACTTTATGTCCATTAACGTTTCAAACTAATGTAATATGTTTGCATGTTTTTTTGTCCTAACACGATTCACGAAATATTTACCGTATGTACACACCAATTTTTTTTTTGCAAAACCAGGTTATTTCAGTTTTACGATAAGGTTTCATAAAAAAAATTGGTGTGTAACGCTATAAGGTAAATATTTTTGTGGAAAGAACAAATAAGTGGACAACGAGTATGTATAATCTCCGTATTCTGTGATAGATAAATCGGTGTCCTCTGAGCGGGAATGTCCCTCTTGAAAAATGTTAGCTACCGTGGAAAAGCTGGCTGTGAACATACAAATACATACTACTATTAAACGTACTTATCTTAAATTATTTTTCCAATTCCATATGTGAGTCACCTTTTACGGATAGGTTTCCGGTATAAAAAGAATAGCCTTTAACGATTTCCCAGAGGTTGTTTAAAGTTTAAAAAAGTAATGGTGAACACCAAATAAAATATGATGAAAACCTACTTAGTTTTTATCATGACTGTCAAGCATTTTACTAACATGCACACAAACCTTTTCTCTATATATAATAATTATAGTAGCCAGTATAGGATAGGATAGGCCAAATATTCTCAAAATCCTGTGAGTAGGATGGTTAAAAAAAGTTACACAATATAATGCAATAATACTAACACACGCGTAAACACACATTTTATAGTATACTAACTGATTCACGTTTCGTTGTATAGGATTATAACGCATACAATATGCCAGAATTTGATTTTAATCGATTAAATGCCTAATTTTTTGCACGTTTTTTCAATAACGAAAAGATATTGATTACTTTGAACTTAAAATTCATTAGGAAAATAATATAAGTATAGGTACAGAATGTTGGATTGCTAGAATAATAATAGTATTATCAAGACCGTATTTGATTATGAACTTATGATCTTTTGTAGCTAAATAGAATTATTTGTTTATCATTAACCAGAAATGGATGTTACTTATATATATATATATATATATTATTAACTTTCTTGTAGCCATAAAATGTATAGTTTTTGTGTAATATTAAAAACTCATTGAATATAATATTATGTTCCTTAGTATCCTCCTAACCTTGTATTAAAATATCCACGTCATTATATACCATTTCCGCCCTATCTATGTTGCAGAGATTTGCGGTGTGTTATTGGTATGATATTCGAAAATACAATTCGTATTAGTGTGGTCATATTATAATTTAAACTTTACAGCGACGTTTTCGTGGTAGCCTATCTTTGTGCCCCCCCCCCCCAATTATTCAATGTTAAGTAACTATACCATTTTTTAGTTTTTAATTGTTTTATATAATATCTATTTATATCATAAACTTTGTAATTACAACAATTTTAAATTTATATTTTAAAAGTTATAAAAAAAACACATGAAAACCTATGGATTGCTAATTTTTTATTGTAATTAAATTTAAATAATAATTTATTATGGTTAAACATAATTACAAAACAAAATCTAATCGTCTAGAACTTAGCCCCATTTAATCATTAATAATTGCATCCTTATTGATGGCTATTGGGTATGTCCCTATGAATAGTCATCAGTGCCAGTCCATTTAGTTTATCCTAAATACAAAACAAATTAAAAATATAGTTTGTTATAACTTTTATAATAAATATTTCCTAAATACATTACTTCATTCATAGTTAATCTTAGATAACTTTTCAACCTTTTTAAGATTGAAAAAAATCATTCGGGAGTAGCTGTAGATACATTGTCTTCGTCGATTGACCTTTTCAAATTCAAGGTCTTGCTTGGAGTCACACTACTACAAGTGGACTCGGTACACCGAATCGCAGTGAAAAAATACGTTATTTTTGGTTTGTTATTTATTTTATTTAAATTAAAATAACGGTATAAAACAAAAAAGTTCGTATTAAACAAATTAAGCCACAACGACTGAATGACACTTAGCACAATACAAAAAAAAATTAAACGACACGTGCAAGTAGCAAGAGTTTCCAACGGTTTCGTAGATCGCATAAATAAAAGAAACCGTCCGTCATCATTATTATCTTCTGATATTATTTAATTAATCTTGATTACAACAGAGCGTTTGTTAAATAACCAAGAACTTGGTATTTTTCAACCATTTTCAGTACCAAATTGATAACAAAAAAAATCACGACATTAATCGAAAATGTTAATAACTAAAGCGTTAAAAATTGTTTACAAAGGTCTTCGTATTGTATGATAAAATTTGTTTTTCTTAATCATGTAAAACACAAAATTTAACATGTACGAGACATGAGTAACAAGGGGGGGGGGGGTGCGGACCCCATAAATAGGCCAATGAGATAAAGAAGTAAGAGTTTATGCTCTCCGATCCCTTTTTTATATCTGTAACTACCTAATCATACAAGACATAAAATGGTGTATTTTTTGATGGGGTAGGTAGTCCACTATTTCTTTATACCCACATGACTTTAAGAAATAATAATTCAATTCAGCAAAGTTATTGAGAAAAATAATTTAATTAACACGTTAAGAGCCTCAGTAATTGGTTAAAGGTGAACTTTTTGTTTTGATATGCAGTTGTTCAAGTCAATGTTCAGTAGGATTTCGTGGTTTCTTTGCTTCAACGGTTTATTTTGTTTACAGTTATTTTGAATGAATGCATAATTCCTGAAAGATGACGGTGCTGCCACTGCCGATTATTTAACATAAAAATACATAATAATATACAATTTTTTAATCATTTATAATAGTAATGTAATTATTTAGATAAAAAGTATTATTTTTATATATTATTTTACAGTTGACAGTCATAATGTGATGCGTAACAGGTGCATAAAATATTAATATTAAAGTACCTAAGTGTTAATTCAAAAAGGTATTATAATTTATAGGGACAACTTGTAAGAAGTAATCAAGTCTTGACTTGGCAATTTGAAAAAAAAGTCTACTTTTCGAATAGGTCGCACCAGCCAATAGCCGGGGCTTTATTAAGCCTAAGCATTATAGTTTTACTTTTTGATTGAAGAGATATAAAAGGGGGAATAAATTATTATAATCGTCGGTTTAACTGTTTATAATTGTTATGTATATTTAAGCTATAAGGGCCGAGAAAGTCGTCGTAAAACTCGGACTAAAAATAACAATCAAGAATATATAGCATAGGTACATATACATTTATTATAAAGTATGGTATAGATATAATAATAATACCTCCAATAATATAATAGTGGTGATAATAATAATAGTAATAATTCACAAAACCTTGCATATTATGTCAGTATATATATATCAAATATATTTATGTAAGTCACTGAATAATTTTAAAAGGGAGAGTGAGCAGAGCCCTTAATAATATACTATTTGGAGAAGCAAAGAAACTTTCGATGCAATATTTTCCTATATAATAAATTCATAGTATCTCGTTATTTATCATTTTATTACCAAGGTATAGGTAGGTACATGGTTAAAAAAAACATGCTGGTGATAAGTTTTATATTTCTATAGAAACCATAAAGAAAAAATGTTCTGGCTACTGCACTGTAAGGTGTAGGTACTACCTATATATTAAAACACGCAGAATCATAAATCAAATAAATATATAATATCGTAAAGGAGTCTCATACTTATAGTTGTGTCTGGTTGAACCATTATTTTTCAGTGGCGGAATCCTGGAACCGATACCCCACCGGCATACTAGTGGGCAACCAATATCACATGGGAATTTATGACGAATGTGTAGATGTACGTCATCCGGTGATAGGACAGTATTGCTTGTCCGAAATAAAACTAATTCCACCGACGGGTACAGATTACCGTTTCAACAGAACGGAGGATCTAGATGATTTCGGGAACAAAGATGCGTGGAAAACAGTACTCGGAGTATGTGTAATCAAATATTATAATATTTGTTATTTAATATTAAAGGTTTTTAATGGTACCGAGTTAAAATTTATAAAATTATGGTCACTAAATTCAACGCGTTTGTTAATTGTATACGATAATGATTTTAAACCATCAGTTTGAACAGCATGATTTACTATTATTATTTTATTTTATCGTCGTAAATGATAACGCGTGACCTATCTAACCGATCGACGTGTTTCTCTTAGATCATATTCCAATAATATTTTTGACTGTGTATGAACCTTATTGCCACAAATTAATATACTTTTCAATTAATTTTAATTTTAATTAAATATAATATAAAACAAAAATTATTTATATACTCTGTTTCACGAGAGAATATGCTAGTTCTGTGCATCCCCCCCCCCACGTCAATCTGTCATCAAAAACAGTTCCGCTATGGCAAGGTGTCACGTACTCACGTGGGGATGCGCAGTCTGGCACAGATAAACCAATTTTGGTCAGCTCGTGAAATGTAGCAGGTTCTCTCGTGAAAAAGAGTATAGTAAAAATGAGTATACTATAGTCCATCGGGTGGTTACTATGACAAGACGGCTAACGCCAAACTGGTTCGGTGTCAAAACTGCAACGCCCCAAATGGAGATGCCAAAACGTCCTTGTCCAATAATTGATTACATAACACATTCTCTATTAATGTATATCATATTCAATATTCATAATGATCATAACGACAGTTTAAACGAAACTCGGTCAAAAAAAACTATAAGAAATTATTATGCATAAATAATTGATTATGCATACCTAGGGACAATTGAATTATATAATGTTCCAATTGTAAAATAGGCGCAACTAGACCTCTAAACCGTGTGGTGCTATAATATTTCATATTTAATAAAACTGATGGTATTTCACTAGATGATATTTCACAATGATAGTTAGATCTAAAGAACAAGGGGTGCTAAATTACAACTTGGAGATGCTTTAATATAACAGTAATTATAACAGTCTAGTTATAATTTTAGAAAATAAATAATTGGTGGGGACTAAAAACACGCCCTGTGTGATATTAATTTTAATAACCTATACTTAATATTGTTTCAGTGGAGCGATTATCCAGACCAAGTACAACGAAACAGTTTAAGTTTAGGAATATGTATACCAGCTTCTTGTTCGGCATTAGACCTGCAAACGTCACTTCAAAACAAACTGGACTCGCTATTCACGCCAAAAGAGTTCGTGGCCATCGTCAAAGTAGACCCAATAATGTGTACGATCAGAGGAGACATGTATCCCTACAATACAGCGTACTACGTGACCAGGTTATTCACGATATTTTACTTTAGTTAATTATTTATGCCGTTTTATCGTATATGCGTATGTCCATATATATGTCTATATAATTTGCATTGATGGTAGAAATTTGAATTTAACCAGTTTGCCCCTTGTAATATGTTAGAGAATATAATATGATGTTGATAATAATTTTAACTGATCTGTATAAGGATGGGTGTAATGTAATTATTAATCGAAACAATAAAACCACGTTATAACCGGGATTTTAAAGGATTATCTGTTTTTTCAACCAAAATGTACCAATCTCTTGTCAATATCGTCCCAATGGATCTATATAGTAATGTGGTTATATTTTAGAAAAGTGATTTGAATCACGGCCCCCCGCTCCTTTAGATAATAATTCGTTTAAATTGCCGATGTTTTACTTTCACTTACTCCCTAGCTTAATATAATCATGCGGAAGTGGAACATTATACATTATGCATATGTAATATTAAAGGGGTATGTAGGCATTTTATACAGCGGTCTTGGAGGGTGATAAGGTAAAGTAATATAAAATTGTTCGTCCGTTTTCAATATCATTATTCGGTATTCGGTTTTAATCATGGTTGAATAGATCCATAATATTACACAATTGATGTTTTAATTGGTAACGTCGTATAGTGATAAGTTATCACTGATAACTGTTTTACGATAATATTGTTGTTATATATACAGTATAACAGCATAATATTATACCCATATCACATACTATACTTACAAAAATATTCTGCAAGTAAGAAATATATTTTATGATTATTTTATATATACAGTCGAGTCTCGATAACTCGAATGTCAAGGGAGATAAAAATTAATTCGACTTTTGTATTTTTCGAGTTACATTACTCGAATTAATTAAAATAATATCCTAGGGACAAAAAAAAATTCGAGTTATCGAAGGTTTGAGTTATCGAGCCTCGACTGTATTATAAAACCTAAATTGCAGTTAAATTTTTTTTTGACAATGTCATATAAAAAACAGAATTTATTGTAAGTATATTGTTTGTTCACTGCCTCCCCCCCCCCTGTGAAAAACGTCTGTAGACGGCCTTGCTCACAAGTGACCCGAGGTAATCATATTTTGTGCCTCAATTCAATATAACATTTGATTTAAATTCTAGGAAAGCTAAAAAAATTGTACACCTGTTACAGGTAGTAACAAATAATTTGTATACGTAATATTATTGTGTAAATTCCTACTATTATTATTGTTTATAAATAAGAAAAATAATTACAAAAATGATATATTATATAACAACATTATCAACTATATATGTATAAAAGTATATAACTGTAAATTATAGGAATAATGTATACCAATTTAATATAATAACTACAAATATAAACATTAAACATACGCTGACTATTGACGATTTCCTGGGAAAAAATAAACATTATTTTGCTAAAAATTAACGGAAACCTCAACCAATAAATTATACCATTTGAAAGAAAAGGTTTCGCTGAATAACCACGTATAAAAACGAAAGCGTTGGCCTTAGTATATTATAAAGCCTTTGAAAGTATAGGTACCTATAAAGAATTTGTCGACTCGGTTATGGGAGTAAGTTTCAGCCTACAGATGTCAACTACGCTTCGATCGCGGCACTCAACGTGGTAAGGAGTGTCCGATGGTGATACAAACGTCTATTTTTCAAATAAAAACCCCTCCCCCCTTTTTTTACTGTAAAAACTCAATCTAATAAAAAGCATTTAATAAAAAATATGTTTACTATAAAAATGTCCAAATAAGCATTACAGTTAGAGGTTTACAACAAATAAAAATAAATAAACTGATAATTAACTAATTGGTTAACTAAGGAAAGTATAGTAATTCGTTGAAAATAGTATACATCAACGATGTATAGAAACGTATTATTAAGTATATTTAATATATAATAGTGAGTAGTGACACATGTAGGGAAACCTCACTTTGCAAATCATATTAAAGAGCTAAAGACTTTCTGAAGTTGTATTGTATATTTTAAAGATTAGGCTTTCATCAACACAATAATTATAAGAAAACCAAACTCAAATAGTTTTAATTTATTGAGATTTTCTTAGTGTTTAATTTATTATACTCATTTAATTAGTAATATCAGTAAATAGATAAAAACAAACTCCATAACCACAATGAGCAGCGCATTCGGAATTTTATCGCTTGTTTGAAGGTACGATTAATATTAGGTATATTAAAACTGTTTGTTATTATATTGTTTCAGCATGTTATTTTTACTTATTATTTTGATTTGTTGTGGCACAACCTTGTATCATTTTATAAGAATATCATGCCCTACAAATTCAAAAGAAACCACAAGTAAGTGATTAGATTGGGTTAGTATCAATTAGTTTTTTTTAAATTAATTTATAAACAATACACATACTCACACACTGTATATTATATATTTTATTTTATCAACAGATGAAGGTTTCAATTCATTTTGCAAAACATTTTCATTTATTGATTCAAGCAAAGCATTGGTAAAATTCGATAAGGACAATGAATTAAATACACTGTATGGTATTAAATTTCTAACGATGACTGTCGTTTTGTTGGGTCACCGATTGTTTTACTTAATAGGAAATCCTATGAATAACCCTAAATTCGTGGAGAGTGTAAGTTACGAAAATATTTATGAAACAAATTATTATGATATTATTGCGCTAGACTCGTTAACATCCCTGTCAGTATAGGTTCCGAAAGCAGAGTGAATACTTATAGGAGTTTTATTTTCAAATACCTGTGTCCTAGCTGAAGGGAGCTTTTAAAAATAATTTTTACATTCGAAAATTATTTTTTCTGAGTTTTTAATTCTTAGGAAAATTCAACACCTACTGCCATTCCATACAAACAATGTATAATTACAATACGAGTAATTTTTTTAATTAAACGACCAGGTTTTTATTATATTAATATCACGTAACGTCACTTAAAAAATTTAAAACATCTTTATACTCAACACCCTTCCACCAAAGAATTCCCCCCTTTGACTAAACCTTCAAATATAAAACTTGTTATCATCCAACCATCTTGTGTGCTACAAAAATACTTCCCAGGATTAGTTTAATTACAAATTTAAGTGTAAGGTATACTGCTTATAACATTTTCTACTATTTACCTAGGTATAAAGTTTCTCCAACGTTAACATTATATACATAGACATTTTCTCAATGTGAGTTAAACTGGTATTCCTAACGCAAAATTCAATAAATATATTTTTTCGATCAAATTCTTTTTAGCGTCTAAATTTAATTAAAAAACATGTGGTCGCGAAAAAATATTGTTTATTGAAAAATTATAGCATATTTATTTGGTACCGTGTGTTAAGTATTGGATAATTAATTAATTACTTCAACAATTATAGATGTATCTCAATGGACCAAATATTATATTGACTAGTACAAACATGGTCGACCCGTTTTTTTTCATAAGCGGTTTCCTCATGCACCTGAATATTTATAGGTCATTTCAAAAAGAAAAATCCAGATCTGTTTTAAAGAAAATCACATCACCAATTATCCACCGAGTTATCAAGTAAGTTACGACGATGCATTTAATTGGGGCGCAAAATGTCATGCATTTTAAAGACTTCAGAAAATCGAAGATTTTTTGGTTAGAGGCTAAGAGCATGAACTTCTAATGAAAAACCTTTTTCTAAATTTACAGTTTTTAGCTATAAAAATGTTATAGTCATTTATCTACAAAATAATTTACACGTTTTCAATATTTTGATGACTTTTGTCAAAATTTGAACTTTCAATGCTTATAAAAAAGCTATTTAATATTTTTCAACTGCTAGTATAAAACTTGT
Organism: Nasonovia ribisnigri; assembly: GCA_027563435.1. Classification (NCBI taxonomy): domain Eukaryota; kingdom Metazoa; phylum Arthropoda; class Insecta; order Hemiptera; family Aphididae; genus Nasonovia; species Nasonovia ribisnigri. Next base: position 22,474 of record JANEHU010001737.1, read on the forward strand.
GACGAACCATGCATTCCATTTTTAAGCTTTTTGATCCACCAAAAATTTATTTATCGATATTTATGGATAATAAAAAAAAAATGTAAACTGAAATTGTCCACAAATAGTTTAAAAGAAGTTAAAATATTTTGTGTGTGTTATTAATGTATAGAAAATTATAAAATATAAGGTGAAAATAATTATATACGGTTATTAGTTTATAAATTACACCAAGTAACAAAATCGATTTTGCAAATGTTCCCGTTCTTTCCTTAATATTTTTTTGTCTTACCTCATTATTTAAAAAAGTTCTAAAACTTTTCAATTTTTACCTCTTAAAAGTAAAACCAGATTTAATTTTGTATCAGAAACCATTCTCAAAGTTGAAAATCGTATAAATAATAAATTGGATCAACGCTTTCATCGCTCCGCCCAGAATCTAAAAGTTCTATTCCCATCTTCGGCCCTATCATAACTTTGCCATCGCCATTGACTTACTATAAATGCTAAACATATTTTAAAATAATATTCTTGAATCATCCTGTATAGAATGTTACCGGCGTATTGCGCGATGATGGCGATCACGGCGCATATCGTACCCCACCTAGGAGACGGACCACTGTGGCCACAGAAAATTTGGGATGAAGCCGAAATATGCAAAAACTATTGGTGGACCAATTTGTTGTTTATAAGCAACTTAGTCGACGTCAAGTATGAAGTAAAACGTGGCTATATATTTTACTTTAATCAATAATGATAATATACTATAGAATAGAGCCATCCTATTTTATTATTATTCATACCGACAGACAAAGGAGGTCTAATACGAATAATAAATGACCTGCTACCTATATTTTCTTCATTATATCTACATGTATTTTATTTGTAATTGTTATACTTAAATATAATTATGCAGTGCCTCATAGTAAGCTGGTACGTATCATGTGACGTTCAGTTTTTCGTAATTGGAGTCATAATCGTTTACATTCACACGGAGAACACCAAATACGGGATTGGATTACTCGGTACAATATTGGGTTTATGTATATGTGTACCATTTCTAGTAACGATTTTTTCAAAAACTGACGGAATAGACAAAATGCAGTTTCCGTAAGTCAAGTTTACAATAATATTAATTATAGATACCTGCCCAATACTCTATAATCTACTATGAAATAATAAATTTAAACAGGTAGGTACTGTAGTAAATTTACATACTAACTATATACATATTATTATCCTTGTAAATATGAAAAGTTTATAGAAATCAAGTAATTCTTTTTTCGTAATATTTCAGGTTATAGGAATAGGATTTTAGGCTAAATATTTGTAACTAAAATAATAGACTAACGGTTTTTGTAGAAAAATAATTATTTGTATGTGTTTGTAAATATATAAAATAATATACAAAATTACACAATATGATTTAAAAGTATCGTGAGTATATACTATATACAAAAGTTAGGTTACAGTCATTAGACGATAATACATTAATATACCTAATGTACTTTTTTCCAAATTACTTTTAATCTTAAAAATCAATTTTAATTTTTGTAGAAAAAAAAATGTAAAAAAAATGTTTCTTAGACATTTAATAGGTAAACCTACATATAGTAAATTCTAATCTAGACATTCTGATGTATTTTTGTCTATTTCTGTTCATAATAATTCAATTTATTTCCAGCCCGTAGGTATATAATACACTAATAACTAATTTATTAAATATTAAACAAATTTTAGATATTTAGAAAACTTAAGAATTTTCATATCATTAAATAAAACGTATAGATTGAGTTACATGCGAGCCACTCCTTTCTTCTTCGGTTTAGCCACGAGCTTCATCGTGGAAAAGTTGAAGGAAAACAAATTTAAATGTTCACAAGTAAGACCAAACTTTACAAACACTAAAATTATATTTATCGATTTAGAATAACTCAAATGTTGTTAATTTCGTGTTTAGATGACAGTCTACATTGGAACATTCGTTGTTTTCATGATTGGCGTCTGTGTTCAGCTTTACGGTGCGAAATTCTACACTCGACAGTTACCTTATTATCCGTTGGAACATGCTTTATACTCGATCGCTAGTCATTGTACGTGGACACTTCCAAGTATATGGATTGTTATATGCTTGTTCACGTCTGGATATGGTAATTTACATTTTATTAAATAAATAGGTTTTGAGTAACTTATGACTCGTGGTTTTCATAATATAGTAGAACTGACAAGCTTTATGACAAATTCAGATTTTGTTTTTCACTTGCATGTTATTACTTATTACCAAACGACATACATAATCGTTAATATTTTCTTTTCAAAATTCTCAGAAAAAAAAATAGTTTGGACATTCTTGGTTGCAATTGAGTTCATTTTATAAACGTATATTTCAATGTACAATTACATTAAAATCCCAACATTATGTCCTTACGATATCGAAGAATCACAGCAAAAAAAGTAATTGTAACTTTACAATTTTATGTAATAATATTTTAACTTGTCATTTATGACATCCCCAAGTTTTACATCACCTATGGTAAGTTTAAGGCACTATATAAATAAAATAAAGGTAATGAAAGACTTTTAGTAAATATTATAACTTTGTATTGGTTTTATCTTATACGCCTATTCCTATATCATCATCAATAACGAAATAATTAAATCGAACAAGGCTTACTTAGTAGTATCGTAATTATTATATTGACACTCGATAGGTAGATATTAAAAAGAAAATAGTCAAATGATGCTCAATCCCCAAAAAAATACCCTATAATATACTCACGTCCGTCATCGAGATATCTGCACAGTATTTATACTGTACATTTAATTACTATGCATATATTATTATCATTATTATTACTACTATATCAGATTATAAAATATAGAACTTTTATATAAAACAAAAATTAAAACATCACTTTGCGCTCTGTATACGATAAGTGGTAGTAGTTATGCCTCATGCAATAATCCTTCACACGCACCATTGTGAAACTAATATATAAATATACCATAATATATAATATAATACATTAATTCCATTATATAAACTAATATATTTTATGACAAATTATTTATATACTGCTACAATGTACAAGCTCCTATATTCGTTATAATAGTACAGTGTGATTTTTGAGGTGGGTGGTCTTAAATTATAATAAATTGAGAGTGCTAAGTTTCCCCCTCCAAGCTCGCATATTATATTGCCGCCTGAAATAACGGTGAAAAACCATAATAATAGTTACCAATATTCTACAAGATCGTCAAAATTGAGAATTATATTGAAGACATAAAAGTCAACAGACCGTCTTTGCTCATAACCGTTTTTTGTATGCACTAATTATCAATTAGTTTATTCGTACATTTAACACATCCATTACGGTGACCTACTCAATGACGAGTGAAAAAAAATAACTTTCTTATGTATACATTCATCACTTCAGTCAGAATCTAAAATCAAATCAAAAGTTTTTTTTTACAGGTCCCCTTTTAAACTTATTTAACAACAGAATTGCTGTGACTTTAGGGAGACTTTCGTACTCCGTTTTCTTGGTGAACGTCACAGTCATGATGATGTCTCAAAGTTCGCAGAGATTGCCTGTATACCTTTCACCAAAATCCGTGGTAAGAGAACATTTTCTGTTGATACATTTAAAATGTAAGTTAATCGAATAGTTCAAATGTAATCTCGATGCGTCTCGAGTTTGGATAACAGACCACTTAATTTTATTATAATAATTATATGGTATGAAACTCATTCGTTTTCAGATCGATGCTTGGATATATGATACATTTAAAAGTTATGTGATGGGCTTAGCGTTATACTTGGTTGTCGAAGCACCATTCGCTAAATTGGTTAAACCATGGATTTGAAGGGTAAATATTATTGTTTTATTCTGTTTGAAAAACAATTTTTGCTGTTAGTATGAAAACAAATGAAAACCAATGCATACAATCAAATCTCTCCTCTTTATAATATTAGTATAGGTAAATGGTGTAATATTATGTGGATATTCAATTGTAAATCAAGTCCTTTTTTAATAATTAGATAATATTAGGGAAAAAAGTGATACAACTATAAAAGTATATATTATAATATACTAGTTGCATATAGGTATATAGATAAATGGCTACAATTCTACATGTTTATATTTTTGAACGTTGCATTTTTGATAATTTCAATAAACGACGCTGCGTGAAGGAAGCTTTGTGAAAACAGTTCACCTCCATATGTAGTGGTTTGAAACATGAAAAAAAAATAAAAAAGGTGTTACATATTATTTAAAAATAATTTATTAACTTAAGCTATAGTTGAATTTATTAGTATAATAAAAATAAATGATCCTATATTAACAATTAAGTCATAGCGATTTGACTGTCATATGTACATTTTACATATTATTATGTAGGTATATGTACCTACTATATATACATTACACTATTTATATTAATATTTTAAAAACAAATATAGTCATTACAGAATGTTAAGCTGAGAGTAAAAAACTATTAAATCTTCAATATGACTCTTATCACCCCATTTTATATGAAATTTGTCATCTTTTTAATCTTATGCTTTAGAATACAAGATAATTTCTTAGGTAAGTACAAATGTAAATTTGTTTTCTTAAGTACCCGTGTTTTTTGTAGAGAAGAGATCCTGAACAAAGGAATGAACATTTTCATACACTACTTGAAATTTATACCATCGTACATCCATGTACTATGCAACAAATTTTATTATTTACTTATATTCTTTTATAAATAATATTATGTTTTGTAATTATTTAGTGGATATTGTTACGTTTTTTTTTTATGCTAGTCAATACATATCATTTGAATAACAAGATAAATATAAAAACTATTGTATTCGCATTTTGTTACGCAGATTATTATACGACATTATAAGCTCAATAATTTATTGTTTTATAAGATATTGATATTTATTATAGTATTTATATGTATCATTCATGTTTTAAATGTATAGTAAAATATATTACTTATAACAATTAAAATGTTATAATAATAGCATAAGGTGTATTTATTTAAAAAACATATCAGTAATTTTTTCATGAGAAAAACAATTGTCTGTATTACTACTTGTTTATATTATTTGTATTAATTTTTATTATTTTGTAAGTTATATATTTTACTTTTAGTCATATCTATTACCAGCCATATAATTATTTTAGTACAATAGTACCTATATGATATATGAAGAAAACACTTAAAAATATATTATACTAATTTGGCGTATATACTAATGAGTGATACTTATACAATTTACCATATTATACATATTTAAAAACAATATTATACAATAAATTAGTGAATATAAAATAAATAAAAAAATTAATAAACAGCAACAATAAACTAACAAATTGCATCAGTGGTTTATTATTAGCCCTACCATCAAAGTTGTCAGTTTTATACTAGGTACATACAATAATAGTTACTAATATTATTATTTAAATATACAAATATATATTATGCATACATACATGCAAATGTTTTGGGTCGATTACCCTAAGTCATACGGCTTCAAGTGTTTTATAATATGCTAATAAGTACAGATTGTAAATTTCTTTTAAAAAAAAAAACAAAAAGCTTTATAGCATTTATTATTATTTCACAACTAATTTTTAAGTCTATTACAACGGTAAATATAAAAACGGTGTGAATAGATTCGTAGTATGAATAGGTCTACTTTAAAATTAATCTAAGTGTTGAATACGACATCACGTATGTAAGATATAATAACATACTTAAAAGTCCCAAAATATAATATTTTTAATTTACAACAAAATAATTAAAATCGTTATTCTTCGTTTAATTATCTAAATTTACTACAAAGTAATTAGCAATTGTTCGTGATTTTGACATTTTAAGCATCTAAGAATATTTGTTTTTAATTAACACAAAAATGAAAATTGTTTGAAGAGAAATCGTTATTTAACGCGTGAATATCCAATTTTTTCAGATATAAACACCAGATACTCATAAAAAATATTATTGGTAGGAGCCTTGTACTAGCATGATTATTTAGATTTTCGTACGTTTGTTGTTATTACAAAATAAATAAAATAAATTACAAATTTTCATGATCTTGAAAATTAATCAAATGTACCTAGTAGAATAAAAATTATTAAAATTATTAAAGATTATTGTGGTTGCGTCGACGTGATGAGTATCAGCGTGGCGATCGTAGTGCACTGGTTGCACTGATTGCACTGGTATTGTCTGTGCATGGTGATTGTATAGGGAAGCGATTGTTTTATCCCCACTCAATTGTTGTTGCGTAAGAACCGATTATTCGCATTTGCCACGAAAAGTGTGTATACGCGCATGTTGGTTCTGTGGTGGTTTTGCAAGTTGTCATTGATTATTTTTGCAAAATATTGATTGAAAGGTGTTCTGTTGGACTTAGTGCTTATGTGAGTTATTGTTATTTTTCCCTATTTACAGTATTTTTAGCCCTAATATTCTGTTTTTCGATTGAACGCGTGTTCTGCGCATGTGTGAAGAATATAATATATTGTATTTTACTTGTTGTCATAGGTTTTTGAAATATTGTCACGAAAAGGTGTTTAGCGTGGTCGCATATTCATGTGTGTTGTTGTTTTCATATAATGAGTTTTTTGCGTTGATGTCCTATTATATGTTCTGCACAAGTGCGAAGGACGTATTTCTGTTGCGTATATTTTTAGTATTGTGCTGAATGCGATGTTTCAAGATTTTGTGAGTTTTGTGGTACTCATATTAATTCATGTGATTAAATGTTGTAAATTATATCTGGTGAATTTATGTTCCGATTTGCATTGTTTTATACTATTGTTTTTATTTTATTCTCCCTTCGCATTATGAACTATGGGACGTTAATATCTTTGCTTCGGAAAAACGATATATTGGCGCTTACGAACGAATTATATGAGTTTCTGACTTTTGTTAAATGTAATGCTTGTGAGTTATGCACGATCAGTATTGCTGTGACAAATGTATTTAATATTCTGACCTTATATACGTTATGATGAGTATAGTTTGGTTGAAATATGTGTATCGTATAGATTGTTTCTGTGTGGTGCTATTTTAATCTTGGTCGTGACAGTGTTCAGTGTTGGTGCTATGTTTGTTTTCTTGTGCGAAAAGTATTTAGCAATTATATTTTAGCACTTAAGTGAATAATATATCTGTATGCATTCACGAGTATAATTATTGTAGGCTGCTTTTTGATGGGATGGAATTCCGATTGCGTTATAGTGTATTTGTGTTGCGTGATATTCATTTATCGTATAATAATTCCATTACACCCAAATATGGGCATTATTTAGTGCGCGGATAGCTTGTCGGGGAGATAACATGATGATTTAACTATCTGGAATCTAGGACAACATTGCCAAGGACAAAATATCCAAACTAAAATATCCAAGGACAAAATATCCAACGGTCAAAATATCCATGGACAAAATATCCAAATTTATCCGTTTTTATATCCAACAATTTGGACATTGATTACTAAGATGCGGCATGAAAATGCAGCAGACGAAACCAAAGTCGCACTGCGTCAACTGGGTACTATGCACCACCATCGAAGAATAAAAGAAAATATTATATATTAAAACATCTTTGCGAGGAGTACAATGATGGAAGGAAGGACACTCCAATTTTTTTAAATGGTATTGCTAATTTTATTAGAAAATAAAATAAAACTTTCTATTTTTAAAAACGTTTTTCTAAATTTTTAGTGAAGGCAGTAATTTTTTTAAACAAATTATTTTATATTTAATTTTATTTTATTGTGTGTTTATTAAAAACAAATTATTTGACATTTTATTATGACATTTTACGAGCTAATTTTATAATTTAATATTTGAGATAATTTTTTTTTTAAATTTTTCTAAATTTTTAGAAAATAGTGTAGGTAGTCATTTTTTTAGCAAATTATTCCTGTATTTATAAAAACAAATTGTTTAACATTTTATTTTGTATTATACTATTTACTATTTGACTAATGTGTGCAATATATTTTGTGATATTATTACTGCTAACGTAATTTATATATTTAGGAGTTAATTTTATTAGAAAGTAAAGTGTAATCTACTAATTTACGTAAATTTAGCATAAATTTGGATATTTTGTCCGTGGATATTTTAACCGTTGGATATTTTAGTTTGGATATTTTGACCGATTACCAACTGTCTGGGAATGTTGGTTAGGTAATATTCTTTTATATTACGTAATATATTTTAATTGCGTTTATTTTATTCTAACACCCAAATATGAGCTCGTATGGTACACTGATTTTATGATTTTTATTGAAATATAACATGGTGTATTATTCATGTATTACAAAATAATGTATCATGTACATATAGAAAATTATATTATAAACATTTGGTGACAATATAAAGTACCTATCTAAATATCTATTACTGGTTAAAAACTAGTTCTTCGTAAAAGATCTCGTTCGTCTTTAATTTTTATGGGGTTCTCTTAATTATTTTCAAAAAATACATAGATTTTTCAATATTTTGACCTCTTAGAAGTATCAACTAGATCTAATTTTCGACCAGAAACCACCCTCAAAATAGAAAATTAAAGTATTATTTCTACTATAATACAAATAAAACACATCATCATAAACCATTATCCGTCATTATCCGTTCTGCAGTCGAATTTAAAAAAAGGAATTTCATTTAAACGATATGAAATTCTTTAAATATTCTTAAAAATATACTATTTTCAATACTATTGAATATATAATACTATCAATACTATTTAACATAATGATGAGTTCACATGTCGACAGTGTCGTTGACTAAATATTGTGAACGTGAATATCGCTGGTGGATTAAAACTACAAATGTAATAGTTATATAATGATTGATGATATAATATTATACAACATCAAACGGAAGTCAGTTCTAATAAAACACATCGTTCTCAATCGATTGAAATTCTAATTAATTTCACCGTTTAATTAGAAGGTGCAAATAAAAATGATCCAAAGGTTAGGTATGGTAAATATTGTAAATTAATAAATCAAGATGCGTATTTCCCGTTTAACAATTATTATTCTCTGATTATGATAATAATATATTCAGTGCACATGTATTTTACCCTTATATACTATGCATTTTACGTACCATTAAATTTCGGATTTTGCTGTTAAACCATTATCATGCAAATTTTAATTTTAGACATGCAAATGCATGCTAATTACATGCTAAATTTAAGTGTAAAAATTTTCTAATATTTCGATATGGGACGGATTGACGCAACGTACGTCTCCATTTCAATCCCGCGCGAGCTGTTCTCCGATTATTATTAGAAATCACTTGTGGTGTTATGCTCACAACAAAATAAAACGTGTGCAATACATACAATGATGTGTAGTCATAAAATAATTGTGTAAAATATAAATTTGATTTTTTTTCCCAGATCGTCCCATCAGAGTGTTTGGTTTTCCGTACAAAAACAAAAAACTAGTTTAACGAAGACAATAATAATAATAATAATAATATAATAGTATACAATACAATACAAATCTATTATACCTATTATTATGTCACATCAGTCGCTGCTGACGATCGCTTTGTTTGGGTCGGCGTTACTGACCGTTCTATTGCAGTCGGCCAATGGTGCGGGAGTTGGCGACCATATTTTGCAGCGGGATGCCGCCGCCGACCCAATACCTGGTCTTTGGTTGTCAGATCTGTTTTACCGGGCGCTGGCCAACTTCACCTTGCTGCGGGCAAATGGCACGGCTTGCCGCCGCCAATCCGCCATGTACGAGGCACATTTGAGGAATCACACCAGTTGGGCCGTCAGAAGTGAATGATTATTATATAATTATATTAGTTATTTGCAAATTATTTCCGTGTTATACTTAGATGACAAACTCTCTGTATAAAATGAAATAGAAATAATGATTAAAGTGAGAGCTTGTAGTATTTGCAAACCCTCCGATAAACTGCAGATAGCTATTGTGGTGGAATTTTATGAAAAGTTTATAATTACAAACAACAATCTTTTAATATCAACAACTAAACAAGTTCAATAAATCATTTAAATGTAGGAACGTGTTTTAAATATAGTTCTTAATGTGTTACAAGTTGTAACTTACAACATAAAAATCATACATATTAATTTTAAGAATCCTACATTCATTGCTATTATTATTAATCAATTTATATAATTGTATTATATTATAAATTATACCTAATGTATACCATACCATTCAGTTGATAATAATACTCGTATCGTCAGTCCGTATAGTTACCGTACTATGTATACCTATTACCTACTCTAAATAATATGGTGCTTTCAAACTTGAAACATTTAAACTTTCAGAGCTATAACACCACATATTGAAATAATAACCATAATAATATTAAAATATTATTATCATTAATTTATTACACACATTTTTACTTTATTCATACTCTAATTCGTACTATTTAAATTGTGTATATTTTTGTATTATTATAATAACTATAATGACTTCTTATGGTAGAGTTTAAAACTTTTAAGTTTGTGTGGTACAAAAATATCTATTGAAACCCCTAAAGAACTAACATAAAGGAAAACCGAGTAAGTACATACCTACTAGTTTATTATACATAGTAAAACTTGTATTTTTTTAACAAAAGTATTAATATTATAGGTATGTATCTATTATTGAATTAACATCATAATACTGTTACAAAATGTATACATTATTAAAATATTTTTTAATAGAATTACTTCAAGTCACAATACTCAACCACAGTAGAAAAAATTTATGAATAATTTATTTGAAAAAATAAGGAGACTATAAGAGATAGAAGTATTGAATTACAAAAAGTGATAATATTATTATAATTTTTTAACTATAATATTATTTTGTGATAAAAATAATTTAATGTACAAATTGTTATAATTCAAAGTGTTTTAGATTCTGAGCGGAGAGATGAATGTATTTTACAATGATATATTTCTTTATTTTTTATTTGTATTTTTTTTTATTTATGTCTGTCATCACTGTAGACGATACGACGCACAACACGTACATTACCCCAGCCACCCTATGCATTTTCACGAATTTTTTTCTGCCAATAATTAGTACGTTATTTGTTTGAATTTATTTGACCTGAATCAGAATTTTTTTGACATCAGTTAGTTTAAATACAAAGGCAACCAAATTCAATTGAACTTGCCCTTGAAGGGCAGCCCTTTCTCAGAATTGGGTTGACATCTCTTGAGCGTTGTATATTTTTCACTTTTACCAGAACGGTCCCTTAACATTATTTTTTGTTTGATTAAAAATTGTCATTATATTTTAAACTATCATATGGATTTTCTAAACATTTGCTTTTTTTATTTATGTCCTTATTGTATTGACAGTGCGATATTATTATGAGGTCCTCAATATTTGACAAGAGCTTCAACGAAATTTCGACGATCGTGAGATCCCTGCTAAACAGATATTTGGTGCTTACTTATATTGTATATTGGGTGACAACTATAATACGTTTCCGCCTTTATTTTGCACTAAAAATATCTAGTGACTTGCGAAAAATCTGTCTAAATATATAAACACAGTAGTTCAATAATAATGCTCAGCAATTTAACGCTTCAACTGTAAATTCTATTTAAATTCAGATTTTTGTACATTACAAATATATTTAAGGACCATCCTATAGCTGGTAAATTATTTTGTGAACAATTTAAAGAGTATACTGTGCAATTGGGTAACAATAGATTGTTGTATGATATAGCGTTACTAAAAATACAATTTTACCGTAACGACTTGTGTGCTAGTCCCGACGTTATCTAGTGAAGACTGTCATCTGCACACATTTCTATGGGCATGGCCAGTTTCCGCCAAAAGTGTACCTTTTCCTTTTCCCTCAATTCAATTTTCCTCCAAATCATAAATTGTTCGGTACCCTTTTCCACCAATTAACTTTTCCAACAAATCAAAAAAGTTAGTCTAGTATTTGAATAATATTTTAAATATTATATATACAAGTCAGTAATATTATAATTTATAATTTACATATCAAATTAAAATTATTTTGTAAACTAAATGCAGGATTCATAATTATTTCGTCCTTACAACTTTTTTCAATCGGCGGTAAAGGGAAAGGTACGATTTTGGCAGAAAAAGTAACCCCCATTTCTATTAAATAAAAACAACGATCACCAGTAGGACTGTGAATCTAATTAATTTGTTCGTTACTAAAGGGAAGAAATATTAAGTTTGGATCAAAACTATTGTTATAAAATAATGATCATCACACAATAGAGTGCAATATAATACTAATTTTTAACGATTATTGAATTTAAAAAAAAAAATAAAAATGCAAGTTACTTTGTTTTTAGGGGCTATGTTTTTACGACATTTTAGATTCTGAGCGGAGCGATTAATGTATTGATTTTATAATGATGTGTGTGTTTTTTTTTTTTTTATTTTTTTATGTGTCTGTCATCACCTTTTAGGACAGTAAAAATGCTTCAATTGTCTTCAATAGTACTTTTTCTGATAGGAAAGTGAATCTCGTAGGTACCTTGGGAGGTCAAAAATAAAAATTTCCCAGTAGTTTTCAAAAGCGCCGTGAAAAACAAATGAAAAATTAAGGAAAAAACGTAAATTTTTACGGAAAACCAATTTTCGACAAAATCCATTTTGGTTTTTGGTATAACTCTATAATAAATGACCGTAGAGACATGAAATTTTGACCGAAGGTTTATATAAGCATTTTATACACACTATAGCATTTTCAAATTATTTATTTTGAGCTGTTAACGGACATTTTCAGTTTCCAATTTTTTTCGTTTTTTTTTCTATAAATGTCAATAAAATTTTATTTGTCGGGTAAAAAATCTTGAAAATTTAACAGTAGGCTTCTAATATATAGTTTCAAAGATAGATGAAAAATATTAAAAATGTGTAGTCACAATTTTTTTTTTATAGGTACCTAATCAAAGTTCAAATTTTGACAAAATACGTAAGAATGACGAAAATGTGCAATTTATTTTGAGTTGGAAATTCATAAAAATTTTCCTTTTTAAATCTAAGGTTTGAAAATGTAATACAAGATTCCTCATAAGTTTGCCTAATTTTATCAATGAAAAAATGTTTATAAGCAAGTCAAAATACATTTTTATGAGCATTTTAAGTTCAAATTTTTACAAGATTAGATATTCACTCGATTTCTCATTTAACGATTTTCTTATTTCGTTGCAATTTAAAAACGAATAACTGTAGATGCATGAAAATTTTGCCGAATGTTTGTGTTAGCGTTTTCTATATACCATATAATTTTGAATATAATTTGACTGTTTTTGAGCTTTTTACAGACCATTTTTATTTTCAATTTTTTTAGTTTTTTTTTATACAAATATCAATAAATTTTTATTTGTTGGGCAAAAAATCATGAAAATTTAATACAAGGCTCCTGATTTATTGTTACAATAGCAATTGAAAAATATAACATAGGCACACATTTTTTTTATAAGCATTTAAAGTTCAAATTTTGACAACATTTATTAAATTTTAAAATTCAAAATATTTTTGTAGTTAAAAATTGATAAAATTTTCAATTTTTATAGCTAAGGATTGAAAATTTAAAACAAAGTTCCACGTAAGTAGGTTATTCTGAGACTAAAATATCTCAAAAATATAAAGACATCGTTTTTTCTTATAGTTATTTTATGATCAAATTTTGACGAAATTACATACTAAGTAACCAAGAATAACGATTTTAGTTATTTTGTTGTAATTTTATATTATTAATTCAACTTACCGGCTACCGTGTTAATAATATAAAATAACAATATAAATATAAAATAAACTATCCACACTGACAAACCGTCTCAGCTCAGAAACGTTTTTCGTATACAATGATATAATTATATCATTGAATTCAAATTTAATACGATCCATTATACAGTGACCCATTCGTTATCTACTGTACAGCAGAGCAACATCCACTTATCACCCTTTTTACATTTTAAAGTAAAATTATAACAACAACAGAGTCAACTTTAATTTGTTTAATACATTTTGGTAGTGCATGGTAAAAATAAAATATTTAATTCTATTATATTAATTTACTCAAACTTTGGTAGATTTTACAATTAATTAAAATTTTAAAAACAACACATTTTTTTCAGTGCTGGAATCCTGGGATTACGTCCCCAAAGTCTCAGCTAGATTCATTTTTCTATCAGAAAAGATTCTGATCCCGAAAATCGAAGCATTTTTACTACACAAAATGTTCCGTTCTGATTCAAAATATATTTTGGTTTCTAATAATATAAAATTTAACATTTTCAATAGTTCTACAATAATCCATTTAATGTTAATTTTATACGTTTAAAAAGTAGTGTTAAATCGCAATTGAACATTTCATTGTGTACCTATATGTTTTTGAAAAACATATTATAAGCAAAATATTTAACAATATTGAATTACAATATTAAAAACTATAATACCTACTATAAAATGCTATTTTTTAGGTGGATATTTTCACTACTCGTTCTGATTTGTTGCGGTGCCACGTTACACCATTTTATAAGAATATATCGTACCAACAAAACACAAATGAAAACGGTGAGCAATACATAAATTCTTGTATCTTATCAGATACAGGTATAATACCTACAATTTATTATTTTTAAATCTGTAAAAATTACATCCCAGTACCTATATAATATTTAATAATCATTAATTTACGTTTAGGTGAAGTGTCAAGTTCATTTCTTAACGAATTTTCATTAATCGAGTCAATCAAAACATTGTTGAAATTTAATAAAGACAACAAATTAAATTTTTTTTATACCTTAAAAGTAATGACGATGCTTCCTATTATGTATGGACACAAATTGTTTATTTTTATGTCGTATCCTATAAGTAATCCCAAGTTTATTGAAATTGTAAGTAGATAAATATATTGTTAATAAGAATATTATGATACCTATATTATATTAATATTATGTTCTGCTCTTATTTTCCCCATACAAGTAGTAGATACTGTGAAGTGTGGTGTTATATTTTTTTATCCTCCTTTTTCAAAAACATATTTGACATAAATTCAATTACATTTATAAAAATTCAATTTTATATTATAATTAAATAAATTATGTTAACATAATTATAGAAATACCTAAACGGACCAGCTATTCTGATGACTGGTTTGAACATCGTCGATCCATTTTTCTTCATAAGCGGTTTCATCCTATACATGAACCTATCCCGAGAATTTCGAAAACCAAAGGCCGAATCAGTTTGGAAGACACTCTCGCTTCCAATTATACAGCGAATAATCAAGTATTATAATATAAACGCCTTTAATATTTTTCGCAAACAATGTCCTTTAATTTTCACTATTTTCTTTTAAATATTTTATAAGAACTAACATACTATATATACTATACCTACCACTATATACGTAGTGTTTTATTTGATAAATTCAACAGGAATAAAATGTGGACAAGTGGGTAGTACCACTCTGCTGTACAGTAGTTGTCGAGCATGTCGTTGTAATAGATGTGTTTTATTTAGCGTAACGTTTCAGTGAACTCTTTCATTTTTATAGAGGTAGTACAATTTGTTGGGAACCTTCTATTAACATTTTTAATGTAAGTTATATATATGAAAAGAAAAACTTTAATGAATTTCTAGCAGAAAAATAATTAACAAAATTTAAAAAATTTAAAAAATTTATTTTAGCTATAAAAAGAGTCAGAATTGTTTAAAAATATTATCATATATAATGGAAAATAGTAATTTTAACATTTAGTAAAAATTTCGAATACCTACCTAGATAGGATTATTCGTTTTTGAATTGGAACAAAATAAACAAAAACAAAAAAAAACACACACACATCATTGTAAAATAATACATTCTTTCACTCCGCTCAGAATCTAATACGCCATCCATAACACAATAATATTAGGTCGCTTACTATCTCAATAATTCTCATTTCATTTTAGAATTTTACCGGCTTATTGCGCGATGATGGCGATCACGGCGCATTTCGTACCCCACCTCGGAGACGGTCCGCTGTGGCCACATAAGTCGTGGGAAGAAGCCGAGATATGTAAGAACTATTGGTGGACCAACCTGTTGTTCATAAGCAATTTCGTTGATGTCAAGCATCAGGTGATAGAATGTATTTTAATCTACTATAATACACTATGATTCATATTTAATATTTATAGACATGCAAGTTGTATATTATAGTATATTACTAGTTCATCTAGTCTAGCTGTACCTATCACCCGACTTCGCGCAGGAAAAAAATAACGCACCTATACCGCGGTTTATCGGCATATCTTGATAATAGATAAAATACAGACATTATCCCTACATTTTAACTAATCGTTATAATAAAGTTAAAGTTGAAACAAAATTGTTTCGATAACGCAATTTATATAATTCAGCTATCGTGGTATAAAAATAAAGTGATCTGTGTTTTCCATACAACTCGCATGTATTTGATATTAAAACTATTAAATTAACATAATGTCAAAATGTATATTAATTGGAAGATTATAGTTACGGGTAGTCTTTGTTTTCTACAGAGTGCGTAAATGATTATATAATCTGTGCATGTACATTTCTAGCAAAACAACAGACATTAAAGGTAAATAAACTCACTTTACGAGGTTCTACGAATGCTAACTATAAAGAATTTGGTGTGCTGCCAATAAGGTTTTTATATAAAAAAATTGCTATTATGTTTAAGAAATTTCATGTAGATAACAATTATAAAGAGTTAAGCAACAAAAGAGGTAAATGAGAAAATATGATTTCACTATTAAATTTACGAATAAATCTTTTGGTCAGCGTTTTGAGGACTATCGGGGCCCAACTTTTTTCAATGCTATGCCTTATGAATTTAAAAAAAAAGATGCTAGGAGGTGAAATTGTAAATATTAAAGGCATGTTATACAAACATCTATTCTTGGAATTGGATAACGATTTGCGGTAATATAAACAAGTTTGTTTTTATTTTCTGTTGTACCGGCAGTGCCTATAACACATAATTTAATTTATTTAATTAATTTAATTTATTTAGTTATCGATAACGTTTGTTCTATATAAAATAAAACTTTTTTCCTGTCTATTAAAAATATTTTCTGTAGTGTTTAATTTAACTTCTTATTTTGAATTTATTTAATATGTTGTGTTAATTTTTAAAATTTATATATATTTAGATCATGTTATTTTTATTATATATATAGCAGTAATTATAACTCCCTAACTCCAACACAAGCTGTATAAGCTTACAGGAGGAAGGTTAATCAATACTTGTTCAATTTAATTTGTTGCATACAATATGTTTTGTTTTTGATTTCTTAATAAAAAAAAAAAATTTCAAACAAAAAAACGGATTACAGTTCAATTACTGAAACTATGAATACAATCACCGTTTCTTATACAACGAGATTTGCATTTTCTTAAGTAACAATAAAATTGGAAATAATGATAATATATTATATATAATGATAATATATAGGAAAATATATTAAACAACTCGTAAAAAAAAAAATCTTTAAATTATTTCAATTATAAGCTTAAATCCCGTAACCTGTAAATACAAAACACCCCTTCTCCACCCCTTTTAGACAAAAAAAAAATGAAAAGTAGTGGTACACCCAAAAAAGTATTTGGAACAACCCTGTGCAAAAAAAAAATAGGAAAAAAATTCAATAGTGCAGTCAGAAAATTGGAACATAAAAAAGGTCTATTCTTTTATATAATATATTATTATAAGGAAAGGATATAATATATATATATAAGGATTCAGAATCGCAGACTACCTATACCTAAGACAGAAGCGTGCGCAATAGTATTCCTACAAAACTTATAAAGTTATAAATTAATCGAAATAAGTTTTTTAAATTAAAATACATTCAACCAACGTCCGATAGTGTCTTGATACCAATTTGTTGATTACTGACTGCCATTAAATATAAATAATACAACTGTATAAATTAGTTTATATTTATTTGTATTCCAGTGCCTTATAATGAGCTGGTATTTATCGTGTGACATTCAGTTTTTCATAATCGGAGTTATTGTCATTTATATTTACACGAAAAATCCAAAATATGGAATCACATTGCTTGGCACAATACTTGGTTTGTCGATATCCGTGCCTTTTATAATCACGCTGTTGACTGGAAGAGATGGAATGGATAAGTTGTCTATACCGTATGTTAAGTATTTTAATCCTTAAAAGGAGATTTAAACGCACAAGCCGCGAATTCGGACAACTGAGATTGATTAAATTTATTCTCAATGCTGGTCTAACTATTATTCCGAATTAAAACAAAATAATTAATAACAATTAAAAATTAACTTAGTAAGAACTAATTGATAGAAAAATTTAACTTATGAGAAATTTATGAGAAATTTATGTAACTATAACTAAAAAATATTTATCAAATTCTTCTGAAAATTATATCATATTTTGAATTTTCTTTAAAATACTGATTACGAGAACTACTTTTTAATTACAGCAGAATCACAAAATTAGTTTTGTCGAAAATTGTGTATCGATTCATTAAATTTTTTATGGTTGTTTATGTAACCCGTATAAACTACGCATGCAACAGAAGCATTTTGTATTGTGAAATATGGTAAAAACAAATTTTTAACGATAATATTTGCAGGTTAAGCAACAGCTTATATTATTATTGAATTTAAATTGTATACAATAATACTAAATATTATAGATACATGATAATAATAAGTACATTATATTATTATATATTTATATTGTTTACAGACACATAATGTACCCGAGAAATATTTTATCGTTAAACGAGTCGTATCGACCAAGTTATATGAGGGCCACGCCATTCTTTGGCGGCTTAGCAATGAGCTTTGTAGTGGAAAAACTGAAGGAAAAAAAAGTGAAATTTTCACAAGTAATTATATTAGTACTAACGATTTCATCGCGTATTTTTAGAACAGATATAATATATTGGCAAATGGTTTTTACTAATTATATTATGATATTAATGTTTTATTTGTGTGTCGTGTATACAGACGGCGGTCCACGGCGGAGTATTTGCCATTTGCACGTTTACTTTATGGGTTCAGTCTTACGGCTTCGTATTCTATACGAGAAATAGATCTTATTATCCATTGGAACATGCCTTGTACTCAACTATCTGTCATTGTACGTGGGCGGTAGCGGGAATATGGATTACCATAAGTTATTTCACGTCTGGCTACGGTGAGTAAGATCGCGTTTTTTAGATGTCCCAGAGGGTGTGATATTTATAATTACCTCTGCAATGATGTCATATTCGGTCACAGTGTAAATAATTAGAATATTATTGGACCTTGAGTCAGAACTTCAGAAGGCCCAAAATGTATTTATTCATAATGGATTTTATCTTAATAAATAAATCAATAACAGCTAATAAATCACTATTATATAATTTGAAAAGGTGATGAGATATAAAGTATAATAAACAATTTTAAGTGTGGAATTGGTATGAAAATCAAATTAGGTATAAAAGAGCAAAATGAAAAGTTTCAATTTCTTTTTTTGAAGTGTTTCATCGGGCCAGTAGAAACATGATATTTTACATTTTTGATTCAGACTACGTCAAAAATATGTACCTTTGTTCTTGGGACTCACTCATCGCGGGTAATACCTATTATTTGGGACGCACTCGGAACATTAAATAAGGTAATTTCGGGACGAAGAATTCGGCAAACTTCCGTGATTGATCTCTAAAATTATAAGATGCGCTCTTCTAGCACAAGACAATATACATAATACATAGAACTGTAAACGTTAGGCCCTCTATATCTCATACTCACAAAAAGGTGAGTTTGGCCTTTCTTGACCTAAGGTCCAGATTTAATTTAAATATTTACGATTCCAATCATTGCAGACACCATTTCAGGGCATCAACTCTTTTAATATATCGCAATTTCAAATGTTTGTACAGGTCTACTTGAAAATTTGTTTCACAATAGATTTTTATCAATTATGGGGAAACTATCATTCCCCGTTTTGTTGGTGAACATGACTGTTATGCTAACATCTCAGAGTTCGCAAAGGTTACCAGCTCATCTATCGTCAAGATATGTAGTAAGTAAGACACTATAATAGGTATTGATAATATTGTACTTTTACATCGTGGTATGTCCATACTCCGTATACCTTAAAAGACAAGAATTGTGTATAATAACAGGCAACAGCATTACGAGCAGTGTGGAAACATGTCGCAGTGATAAAGCCTGTCTTGACCATAAAACACAATCATTTTTATATCTTACTGTATACTACCCCACACTACCATGTACCTATATAATATGTATAGGGCTATTTATATGGCAACATAGAAGGTCGTTCTTTATTCGTTTACTCATATTATATTGCCATGTTTTCCATACACTAATTTCTTGTCTATTAGTATAAGAGCTATATTATGTTATATCGCATAAAGTGGCGCTGAGTACGCACTTAGATACATTGAACCACCTAAAATGGTAGGGTTACCAAACCAATGAAAACCACGTATTTGTATACGGCGCTGGGGCTCTAGTCAGTTTGGTAATACGCTAACGGGCGGGTAGGTAAAAAATGATCCTATAAGTAATTAATACTAAAGTAAGTAGGTATAGTATATAGTAGGTACTTACAGACCTACCAGCCGTACCAGTTATACGTAATACTTAGGTAATGCATTAGTATAGTATTACTTCATTACCATATTATTGGCCTGTGTCGTTGTATATACCTAAACACATTTCTATGACAGTGTAATAA
Organism: Nasonovia ribisnigri; assembly: GCA_027563435.1. Taxonomy (NCBI): domain Eukaryota; kingdom Metazoa; phylum Arthropoda; class Insecta; order Hemiptera; family Aphididae; genus Nasonovia; species Nasonovia ribisnigri. The sequence continues at coordinate 43,231 of JANEHU010001737.1, forward strand.
TTATACGCAATTATTTATTTTCGGGTGAAATCTAAAATCATCTCAAAACCAAAAATCCCGGATTACAGAGCATTTTACCTAATAATTTTCACATCTCTTTAAACTGCTTCTACTCTACCAGTAGTTTAGCACAACATCAGAGCGATCATTTTCAAAATAAAAAATTGTCAAAAATCAATTGAGAACAACGATTTTTCAAGACCATTTAGGGCAATTGATGATTATTTTCTGTGGGTCTGATATTGGTGTAGATCAGGTTATAGAAGCGTTTAAGAATACTACGTATTATGTATTATCACGTTTATTCTAATTTTGGATAACATTTATTTTAAATGAAATATTGAATTTTAAAAGTTTTTCTGTGAATCAAAAATCACAAAATAATTTTTCCATATATTTTATGTACCTATTAATATTTAAACTTGTACTAGCAGTATAATCTAATTAAAATAGATGTAACTCGGTTTTATAGTGTACCTCAGTTCTAGAATTTAAAACGTGCATTGTAAAAATAAAAATATTTATAGTAATGTCACGCGTCTTCCATTAAAAACAGATAACTAATAAACAATATTATATTTATTAATATGAAACTTCACCTATATAGTTTTTGATTTTACTGATTTACAGTTTGAAGCGTTTCTCTATGATTCATTCATGTGTTATCTGACAGCCATCATCTTATATTTGGTTGTTTATGAGCCATTTTCAAAATTGACTACAAAACTGTTTGATCAAAGGTAAACTATTATTATTGATTTAAGTTTTTTTTTAAATGTTGTAAGTAATTGATAGTCAAAAATATTTAGACTGCAAGATCTACATAATGCCATTTTTGTTTTATTTTAAATTTAAATTTATTTATCTTAATAAATACAATAATTATTTTATAACAATACCTAAAAAAGTATCTGATCTACGATTGCAAATAAACTTGCAGTAGGTACTCTAATTCTAATACACTGTTCTTTATGGCACTTTATAAATAATAATTTTATCCAAGTCAATCTTATAGAATGAGTTTGCCATAACTATAATAATATATAATAAATTAATAAACAATCATTCATTGTATATTCAATTAATGTATATAATTAATAGGTGACTATATACTACTTAGCAAGCCTCGACATGTTAATAATAATTATTAATTGAGTTAAGTTAAGTTGATAGAAAAGATTTTAAAAAGTTTAAAGTTAATCGGTATTTATCCTTATTTTCTTTTTAACTCAGTTAAGGTAAAAGTTATATGGAAATCTACTAAGTTAAGTTAAGTTATTTTTATTGTATATAAATAACCAGTAGTATGGTTTAAAATAATAAAAAGTGAAAAAGTATGTAAACGCATCATAAATAATGATTTTAATATATTTATTATTTAACTATTTTTTGAATTAGAGTAACTTGGGTTTGATGAAAAGTAATTTGTTTTTTATAAAATTTATATCAAAAGTTAAGTTACAACTAACGTAGGTAACTTTTAACTTAACTTGAATTACTGTTTAACTCGTTTATGCCCAGGCTTGCTACCTAGTATAATAATAATTTGATAATCTTTCTTTTTTTTTTATATATATTTTTAGGAAAAGTAAAAGCTCGTCGATCAATAATGGACCATCGATCAAAAAACCAGCTATATATAGCAGTAAGACTGCTAAAAAAGACTAAACTATTTTATAATATAGGTAGTTGGTCAATTATGAAATATTACCAATTATATATTTTATATAATAATACTGTTTATAAAAATATTGAAAGCAATTCATGCTAGTATGTACAGTTGTACCGGAGCAATTATTGAGTGGCACTGTAGCTATCTATGTACTGTACCTACCAGCTATGATAAAATTAAAATATTTAAATTATTGTTAATAAATCTGTTTTAATTTTGAGCAAGTTATGATCTATCATCTTTCTTCATATCAACGATTGCTTAATCTTAACGTTAGATTTACAATAATATGATGCGTTAGTTGTAAGACGGAGATAACACATACCACAAGCATGAATAACTTACTCTTAATAGTAATATAATACAAGCATAAGAAACATGTTGTACTATCTATACAAAATATGTTATCTTTATACCAATCAATTTTATATTGTGACTGGTTAGAGTGGTTAGACATAATAATGATGATGTGTGTTTTGTCTGCTAGCAACATTTTGGGTGATGCTTGGATTTTCAAAATTAGCATCTTTTCTGATATAAAAGTGAATTAAGTTGGTTCCTTTGGGAGATCAAAATCAAAAACTGTCAGTAGTTTTAGAAAGCGTCAAGAAGAATAAAGGTGAAAAATTGAAAAAAATGCGTCAATGTTTACGCAAATCAACTAAATTTTTTAGGGGTAACTCAAAAATTAATATCGGTAGACCCTTGAAATTTTCACCACATATTTATAATTGCATTTTCCAAAGTTTTTATCATTTTCGAAATATTTTGGCCTTTTTTGAGCTAGTTATAGCCTAGAAAAATGTTAAGGGTTCTTATGGTTTCACAAGATCAGCCAATACGTTGGCAATAGAACACAATACCTTAATTCCTATGCTGCGCGTATGTTAGACAAAAACAGAAAACCACCGCTTCCAATCCCGGCCTTAACGTGCATATATTTGTTTTTTGTTGCACGTTTTGTTTTCGTGTCGAAAACCTAAAAAGAATCCATAAATTAAGTTAAGCTCCCTTCGATAATAACACGTTTATGCTTGTAAATGTGTGTCTGTATGTGTGTGCAGGAAAAAAAATGCTTTAAACGAATTACACCGACGCGCGTGACTACAATTTTTTTTATCTACTTGGCTTAGATACCTCATATATACCTATAGCTATATTATAATAATAACTACATAATGTGTACATAGTACCTATACTGCACTGCTATACAGTGTATGTAGTGCATGCACGATGTAATTATACATTTATACCTAACAGTTATGATAATAATAAAATGTGCGCGTGTCTAACCGCATCGTCGTCGCATGTATAAATTATACCTAATATAATACACGTAGGATGGCTGCCGGACAATTTATCATTTTATGAAAGCTTTTAGCACGCGTAAAAATTATTCCCGTAGACGTTTATTATATCATCGTAAATAATAATATAAAACAGTTTTATTTTTATCTTATCAGGAACCTCAGGTGGACTCATAAACCACCTCCTACACACTCCCTCACACCCTCCTGGGGGGGGGGGGGTCAAAAGTAATAAATTCTTAACAGTTTTCAAAAGCGCAGTGAAAAACAAAAGAAAAATTAAGAAAAAACGGGAATTTTTACGCAAAATCAGTTTTCAGCAAAAACATTTCGTAAAGTTAAGATTTTGAATTTTGGTATAACTCTAAAAAAAAATGACCACAGATATATGAAATTTTCAGTGGTTGTTTATATTAGCATTTTCTACAGATGATAAAATTTTCAAAATTTTCAAAATATTTTGAATTGTTCTAAACTGTTTACAGACATACTCAGTTTCCTAATTTTTAAGTTTTTTTTTCTATGAATGTCAATTAAATTTTATTTTTTGGGTCAAAAAGCTTGAAAATTTAATACAAGGCTCCTAAAATATTATTACAATAGTAGTTGAAAAATATTAAAAATACATAGGCTTACATTTTTTTTATAAGCTAAAAAAGTTCGAATTTTGACAACATTTATTAAATTTTAAAATTCAAAATAATTTTGTAGTTAAAAATTGATAAAATTTTCAAGTTTTATAGCTAAGGATTGAAAATTTAAAACAAGGTTCCACGTAAATAGGTTATTCTGTAACTAAAAAATCTCAAGAATATAAAAACACAGTTTTTTTTATAGCTATTTTATGATCAAATTTGGACAAAATTAAATATTAAATAACTAAGAATAACGATTTTAGTTATTTTCTTGTAATCTTATAAGATTTTTTTTATAAGCATTTAAAGATCGATTTTTGACAATATTTATCAAATTTTAAAATTGATAACATTTTTAACTTTTAAAGCTAAGGATTGAAAATTTAAAACAATGTTCCACGTAAGTAGGTTATTATGTAACTAAAATTTCTCAAAAATATAAACACGCTGTTTTTTTTTACAGCTATTTTATGATCAAATTTGAACAAAATGAAATATTAATTAACTAAGAATTACGATTTTAGTTATTTTGTTGTTATTTTCTAATATCAATTCAACTTATACCAGCTACGGTATTAATTATATGAAATAACAACATAAGTATAAAATAAAATATCCACACTGACAAACCGTCTCAGCTCAGAATCGTTTTTCGTATACAATGATATCATATCATTGAATTCAAATTTAATACCATCCATTATACAGTGATTCACTCGTAACCTATACTTTACAGCAGAGTGACATCCACTTACCCGCCCTTATTTATAGATGGAATTTAATAATATTCTGCTTATGAATATGAAATATATGGTGTCAATGAAAAACTAAAAAATCAACTCATGATTTTTTTATTCAAAGTGTCCTAATAAGTCATAATAAGGTTAATTAGGTAAACCTATGGTTAGCTGAAGGTATAGTGATGATATACGACTATCATCATTATGGTCGTGAGCTTTACGAGGATCTTTTTCTACTAACTATCAAGATATTTGATATTGTGAACATAGCTCGTCTTTTTTAACTGTTTTGTTCATAAACGTTATCTATGGCTACGATTTAGGCAGTCTTGTAAAGTACTTGAGTGAAAGTATTCAAATACTTTTTTAGTACACAAATACGTATTCTAAATACATTTGAAAAAAGTACTTGGGCATAGTATTTGAATACTTTTTTGAAAGTCTCTGTATTTAAAATCAAATACTATTTTTAAATACTTTTTTTGCCTTACTTTATGTGCAGGGACGCCAAATTTAAATAAAATAATACAAATTGTACAACCTCTTTGTTTATAGATTGTTCATCGTTGTGTATTGGTATATAGTTATATTTTTAGAGGCCTGAGTTATAGTATTTGATGGTACATACAACATAGACCAAAAAATGAGGCATTCTTATTCTAATGATTAAATTTATCTATAAGAACATAAGGTCAAGGTAAAAAGGTAAAACACATTGAAAAAAAAAATAAAAAGTATTTGTAATTGTACTTGAATACTTTTTAAAAGTATCCTTTACAAGATTGGCCAAAACCCAAAGTAGGTACTGAATGTTTCCTTCCAGATATTACATTTGAACCAATATTGTTCACTGTTGATATTTATGCAGCTCATTATAGGTATTCTTTTTTATTTCACTCATAAAAATTTAATTTGACTTTCAGGTAGAATTTTTTTTTGAAAAAGGTAGTCAAACTTATGAAGAATCTTGAATTAAATTTTCAAACATTAGATTTAAAAGGAACATTTTTTATGAATTTCTAACTGAAAATAATTTGCACATTTTCGTGATTTTGATGTACTTTGCTAAAATTTGAATTTTAAATGCTTATAAAAAAAAATTATGACTATAGATTTTAATATTTTTCAAGAGTCATTGTAAAAATATATTAAGATCTTGTATTAAATTTAGTAAATATAATCGAAAAGATAGTAGGTATATCAGAATATTAGTGTGATAGGGATTAAATGCATACATTGCACCGTTATCATTAAAATATTAATAGTCGACTGCGACGGTAAAAATAAATACCTACAATAAATATTTAATATTATTATTAAAATACACAGCTTAAAAAAAGAAGAAGATACTTTTTTTTAGAAAATATAAAATCAAGAATTTTGCACTTTTCCCAAAAATTGTCGAAATATACAAAATATTCAATTTCAATTTTGGATTTTTAAACTCACCATTGTATAGTTTGGATTTCTAGCTTGATTTGCCATAAATCAAGAGCATATAGAATAATATGCAACTTCCACAACTTCCCAAGCCCTAAATCCTAATCATAATATTATAAATTATAATCGAGTGATACGGGGCTTGCTCCGCAGAACTAAATGTCAGGTTGGTTTAGAATATAATGCACCTATATACGTAAAATGATAATAATGTAAATTATTGAATTTCTCGGGAAATAAGAACGTCATTGGACACTATTTAATATATATTATGTATTAATTAATGCATCCAACTCAAACATTTTCTACTAAAACCTACTAACTATCGACAAATTAATAATATATGAATAAATTTTACAATTTTTAGATATTTAAAAGTATTTGAAATGTTTTAGTTTGTGTAGTTTACTCCCAATAAATATTAGAAAAAAATGTGTTCTACGAGGAAAGTTTAAATTGTTCGGATTCGAGTATTTTATACATTGCGATTTTGCAAGTAAAAAAATATATTTAAATTACTTAATTTTTATAAAATTGGTTTTCGCTTTCTTTTTCATATGGTTTTTTTTCATTCGTTTTTTTCCCCACTTATTTTTCTTTCCATATGATTTTTTTCATTTGCTTTTTATTTACATCCTTTTTTTCCTAAACTCTGGTAACATAAGTTACTGAACCACATAATTATTTTATTAAATTTTAAAATCTTTAAAATTAATCAATTTTTTTTTGAAAATGGCATATGGTACAATTTACATATTTTTACTTGTAGTTAAATTAAATTTAGAACTTTTAATAAATATAAAAAAAATCGTTACTATGTACTCTTAATGTTTTTAATTCGATAAAAGAACAACTTATGTGGGATTTTGAGTTAAATATCCAAGCTTTTTTTTACTGAATAGACATGAATAAAAGAACTAATATAAATATATAGCATGTGTAGAGAATGCTAGTATAAACATTTGGTAAAAGTTTTAGTATTCAGTTATTTGTTTTTAAAATACGTTAAAGGGGAGATATAATAGGTAGACATAAAATAACACCCTCACCCCCCGTAACATTAGGTGTTCAAGTTTTACTGAACTCGTTATCGATTGTGAAAAAAAATATGAAAAAAAATGCAAAAAATGTAGACTGCGGTCTGATTGGTGTTGGCGAGGCTGCGAACAAGTGTTCTACTCGCAGACGCTATCCCACTACTGCTCACCGCGGAGACTTTTGGCTGCTGGGTTTCCCCCCTGGCCCGGTCCGCCTCTCCTTAGCTAACCTGGGGCCCGCGGGCTACCCCGCCGGACCCATATTGACGACAAGCTTAGCGCGGACGTCCGTTCAACGCGGACCGACCTGCCACAGTTACCCCCACCTCAAACCATCCACGCATTCCGACCTCCGAGCAGCCGGATTACAGGAGCGCGCCACCGCTCCCGGTCGAAGTAATGAAGTGAAATACTTCTATTTAGGATGATGCTTCTGCGCTACTATATTTATTGATAAAAATATATGGTAATGCTCGGAAGACGAACAATATTTTTCCGCGGATTGTTTTTTTTTTTTTTTTTTTTTTTTTTTAATTTAAGAGAATATTATTTTATTTGTTCAGTTTTTATTAGATCTGTCATCTGTAGACCACATAATAATATGACAGACGACAATAATATTATATTATTATTACCTATAGTTTTTATTCATTTTTCGTCTTGGCGTACTTCAATTTATTCCTATCATATAGGTATTTAAATAAACTATTTAATTCTGATACAATTATAATGTTTAAATCAGTTTAATTAATAATAAATAGTTGATAAATTCAAATTGTTGTAGGTTATATATTTTTTACTTAATTGAAATATGAAATAAGTTAATTGTTTGTTGTAGTTATTAAGAATTTAGGTACTTTTTTGAACCACAATTGACAAAACAGAAATTGTTTTCACACTCTAGAGCATTTTCTATGAACTTCGATGCATAACAATATAATTTTGATGGGTATATAGTTGTTAATTATTATTGAGCGGAGTCATTGGAATACTTACATTTTGCTGGGTACCCTGCACTTTATAATATATAACTATTATATAAGTAGCACTTTTGTAACCTCCGTTCATCCGAACGTTCATTATAAATAATTATAATTTATTACTCGTTCAATATCTATTAGATTTTTTTTTTCTAAAATAGAATTGCCTAGAAAAATATTTTTATTCAAGGTATGAAATTAAAAATGTATATTATCATTCAAAACAGTAATTGTATAAACAAAAACGCATTAAATAAGCATTTATTCAGTAATAATTTATTACATCCATAAACCTAATACATTAGGTAAGATTTAATATTGTAAGGTTTCAATCAAACCGTTTCAATCATATACAGCTAAAATTAAATAGGTAAGGTGTTCCGTACTTAAAACAGACTATTAAGATTTTAACGTTTATACATTATTAATTACTGCTTCAACCGTCCATTCACTCCGATCACTGAAGTGAGTAAGCTCCTTTTCACAAAGTAGGATATTGAAAACAATCGTAGTATCAAAAACAAACATATTTTACTAGTATGTAAAATTGAAACATCAGTGTGATACTGTGATTAAACCATTTACCGCCTTACCTGAAGCCCAAAGGCTTAAATAAAAATATAATTATTATTATTAATTCATTAATTAGTATAATATAATAGTGCGATGACATTCAGAATCGCGTACTCTGTTTGAAATAGGTACACAAGTACACAACAAGAATATGTCTAGAAAAAAGCAAATAACAATTAAATATTAGAAATTTAAAACTTTACAAATTATTTACTTAAGTAATCCTTAATACAATTTTACTAAGCCACAGTTGAACGTTGGTTTAGTTTAAACCTCACTTAAGAAAATTTAAGTTGGCATTAAATGATGGTGCAACAATCTTAAATTTTAAGTTAGATTTAAGCTACGCTTAATTTTTAAGTTGTATTGGTGCAAACGGCTATAATTCACGTTGTTCTTTAATCATCATAATATGGGTATTATTTTCATTCTATATGCATTGGCGTACTCAAACTTTTGATCCCGGGCAAGGAGGGAAAATATAAAATTAGGGCCAACAAGAATTGTGAAAGCCACTATATAGGACATACAGGTAATTTTTTTACAACTTTGATAATTCTTAAAGTGAAAACTCCATCTAAATAAAAATAAGGGCGCATCTATAAATAAATAATGTAAAGAAAATAATATAAAAATTAACTAGGAAGGCACCTCTCTATACAAATAAATAGTAATACCATTTTTGAGAAATTCAAATTTTCAGTAAACGACCGCAAGAACCGATAAAAAAAATGTTTTTAATGTTTCTGATCATTGGCAAGTTTCAAGGACGTTAATTTATTATTATTTTTGCACTTTTTATATATTCAGTTGTTATACTTGTAGAACTCATTTTAAGTAAAACTTAAAAAGAAAATACTTTGGTTAATAAAAATACGGTTCACATGCAGCATGAATACCACAAACAAAACAATATCGAAAGCTAACCAATCCATTGGAGATTAATCGGTCTTCTTCGGTACGGTTACAGTCGTCTTTGATGTTCTATCGAGTATGTCATTGAGTAGGTTGGTCATAAAATGTCAATAATATTTGACTCAAAAAATATCTTTATTTTCATCAAACTAATACATTTGTAAGGTTTTGATAATTTTATCTGTTGAAATTATATGCTCAAAATATTCAAAACTATTAAGATTAGTTTGTATATTTTTCTTCTGTTTCAGTCATCTGACTCCGCTCCTATAGTCCAATCACTGTCGTGAATAGGTCCCGTTTTTCACAATGTTCGATAACGAAAAAAAAATCGTAGAACCAGAAAACCAAATAAAACAAAGATTTACTCATATAGTTATATGTAAATTGAAACATCAGTGTGATTAAATCATTTACCGGAAGCTCAAAGGACTTCCAATTAGTCCACGCTTGTTGCAGGAAGCTGCGTTGAGAGTGAGACCGGCGCTCCAAGAAACACCTGTTATTGAAGCTGAAATATTTTTTTTTTCAAAACTATACATATAGGTACTAATTATTTTAATGTGTGACATATCGTCGTTCACAAATTCAATACCGGAAGTGATTTGGGCTTCCATTGTCCACGCATTAAACCATATCTACAAGTACTGCACATGCGAATAGATTAGTGTCAGCCAGCTAGTAAACCACGGACTCCGAAATCTGGTCCTACTAAAAATATGTGCAGGGCGTCCAATAAAGAGCAAACATCAGCTAAATATTAGAAATTGTATATGATAAGTCACGTAACTCTTGAATTATCATATATTATCTTTGTTCTATTTGTATAACTTTGAGCACGACTTTATTGGACGTCCTGCACACATATATAAATATATACGTTATACACAAAAAAGTGGAAGTCCTAGCCAAACTGAGGTTAGACGATACTAAACTATACGACCTGACGTTCAGACAAATAGTCCATGAATATATTATGTTGCGTTGACATAAAGACCCACTTGCCCTTTTGCACCTACAAAAAATATGAGCAGACTGCAGAGCGTCTATTTAAGACCAGAAATCAATATAAAATATTTTAAACTAATAACTTTAAGTCACGTTGTTCTGTAAATGACTGTAATCATCATGTATCTTTATTCTATGTTTGTATAATGTTTGTACTAATGAGAGAGTGGTGGTCAGTTAAAAAATGTATAATATGTTTAACATTTTCATGTTTTTATATAGGTAGTGGAATACCCAAAAGGAATAGCTGAATCCCTATATTTTCATGATTCATTATATGATAATGAATCATGGATTACACAATGAGCACTTTTTCCCAGAATACCAAACTTTCAATCCCTAATCATATTTAAAATATTATATTATATAAAAACGACTTTTAATACATTAATATAAATTAATATAAACTTTAAATGGTATAAATGATGATTGTGCTTATTTTAGAAATTGAGGCTGTAGCCTAATAAGCATATCAACCCCCCCCCCTCCCACCATGAATTGCTCCTTATATTGTAGATTTATACCAAAGACATATAGCAGAACCATATGTCTATGATCTGTACAATATGTTCATGGTGCAGTAATTGTTTGCTTTTTTAAAATCACAACTGTATTAATATCATACTTCAAAAATGTTTTGGTACACTTTCTAATAAAGATACATGTAATAAGATGTGAATTTTAAAATACTTTCAAGAATTAATAGAATTCACCTACCAATAAACTGAAAAAAACTCTAACATAATAAGTTTTCACCCCATTACCATAGTAACGGTTCTAAAAATATTTTTTTTTTAAACGAATTGTTTTATTTTCAAACTATTGAAGTGAAAAAAAAAATCGGATATAAAATATCTCCCAAGCCATTCGAGATCCAACATGTCTTTATTATACACAAAACCTAATGATTAACAAATTTAAATTTAAAAACTAATTTACTCATTTGATATTATTGGTTTGTCGTACAAATTAAAAAAAGCTTTAGAACAGCAACAAAACATATGATTTATGTTTTCCATTAAACCAAATACAGTAAAACCTCCTTATAACGGAATCAAATGGTACCAACTATATTTTTCCGTTAAAGGAGTTTTCGTTATAGGGAGAGTAAAATATACGGAATATAGGTTGTTTGGGACACTTATTGTTATTTTCCGTTATAAGGAGAATTCCGTATTATAGAGGTTCCGTTATAAGGAGGTTTTACTGTAATATTATTACAATATATTTATTTTTTTATTTTTACTGGACATACATTACTCAATGGCTACATCATTATGGTACATGGTACTTAAAACCATTCAAAAAGTGAGTGGCCACAAATAATACCACTTACAATACATACAATGTAACGTTTACATGTAGACAAAGTGTATAATATTATGAAGGACATGGCTAAACCTACTGATGTGTACAAACTAAATACTTTAAAGAATAAAAATAAGAAAAATATGTAGTCGGCTTATGATATTCGTCATTTTATATAATAATATATCAATAAACATTCAATAGGATAAATTTAAAATACATACCAGGTTTATTGGCATAAACATTTTGTAACAAAATCTTTAAAAATCAATCAAACAAACAAACAAACAAAAAAATAATAATAATAATAATAATCAAACAGAACATTTTATATACATTACACAATATATATTATATTCATACACATATCACAAAATAAACTAATAACTAATAAAAAAAAAATAATACACACTCCAAAATGACAATTTTGAAAAACAAAATCTGTCAAAGCTCTTTGGACAAATTGTACAGGTATCTACAATGTTTATAAATTAATATTAAAATTGAAGGTATAAAAATAACATTTAAAGTACAAGAGAAAAGGTAAAAGAGTTAGACAGTACACAGAATAGGAAAAGGATAGTACAAGGTTTTTTGACAAACATAATTTAATTCATAGAGGGGGTAGATAAATGCATACATGTTTTTCGAAAAAATGTATTCGAATGTCAGGAAAAATGAAATGAAAAATAAAATAATTACATTTTACATGTCTAATGTATTATGTTTGACACATAAAGCATCAGATAACTTATATTTTGGTCAGACAAGTCAAAGTTATACAATACAAATATACAAATGAAACGCTAGGCGAACCGTTAACTTACAAGATTTGTTTGTGCAGTATTGTTTTAAAAAATATAAATAAATTACAACAGTAAAGACTAACAATGGCGCAGCGCAGTAAAACGCATAAGTCACAAGATTTAAGTAATATGGTATAATTGTCACGAGGAATTTAAATAAAATGTAGGTGGCATACCTCTATCTCACGGAAACTAATAAAAAATAAATAAAACGCTTTTGTTAGACTACATTATAAACATTTAAATCTTAAAATAAAAACATAGTTACATTGTGTAAGCGATACAATTGAAAATTAATAATTATTATATTCTTTTGACACGTTTTCAAAAAAAAAATTCTCCCCAAGACTCGGTCAATTTTTTTTTTTTTCAAAGAATTCAGTCTTAAGAGTTACTAGAGAAAAAAATACACACACGCTCGCGCTTTTATAAAACAAAATAAAATCGTAATAAAAATTCAAAACGACGTTAGCGGTAAAAATTAAAAGGTATTTTGATTTTTACATTACACACACATAATAATATTATAATATAAATATGGATTGTGGATTGTGAACAATTTTCGTACGGTATTTGGCACAACCTAACGAGAGAAAAATTAGTCTACTAGTGAATGCGTATTGTGCGCGAACATGATATTATAAGGATCTATCACTTCGGACTCCCCTTCCATCCCCCCATCACCCGTCCGCACGACGACGACTAAATCTTTTCAGACGATGGTCAGCCCACCACCTTGGGCTTTATCACCACCGCCTGTTTGCTCGGCGACCACCTGTACATAGGACGGACCGTGGTTCTGTTCGTAGGTCTGCACGTTGTGGTGGTGATGCTCCGGCGACGAGTTGGAGGAGTCCGAGCTGCACGTGAAACAGTCACTCAGGTCCCGGTCGGTCGGGCCGGGCGCGAACAATTCGTCCAGGTTCCGGGTGAGTGCCGAGTCCAGTTCCACCGACTTGTCGGACGAGCCGCCACCTGACTGCGAGCTGGCCCGAGACCGTTTCTCACCGCCAGCGGGTCCGCGTGCACGTGTCCGCGACTTGCCAACCGACCGCAGGCTGCTGGCCCGGCGCACAAGCCGAGTGGCGATCTCCGACGGTTCCTCTTCCACCTCGAAAACGTACGACAACGAATCGTTCTTCTTCATCACGCCCAGTATCCGGGCAGGTGCCTCCGAGTCTACCTCCACCAGTTGGCTAGTCATTGTGTCCTCGTCACCGCTGAATACCACACAACCGACAATATGATTAGTTATGATACATTGGCATTTTATTATTGCAAAATTCTTTGTTGGGTTGGGGGGGGGGAGAGGGAGGGAGAGCTGGTGAAGCTACATTGAAAATATATTTATTACGTTCCGGCTTCAGAGAAAAATAAATTTTTGTGTGATCGAATACATGAAAAATACACGATTTTTACAATACGCGTAAGCAGAAGTTGCGTATTCGAGATTGAACATGAAAAAACTGAAAATGTAATAACTCGGAAAAATTCCGAAATATAATATGTTAAACAAAATTTTTGCAAGACAGTGCAAGATAATAAAAATTATATTTTTTAATTCAGTTAGAAGTACTTAGAGGCAAGAATTCTTATTTTTTTAATTAAATGTTAAAGTTAATAGAAATTTTAACAGTTTATGTTAGCATAAACTCATTTTATTTTAAAATATTTTATTGACATTTTTTCATTATATACCTAGTACAAATAGGCAATGCTATTAAAAAAGAAAATAGTGTTCATACTCAGGAGACAAATATAAAAAATGTAGGTATATATTTGTTAATGAAAATTTAAATTTAACTAAATTAGGAAGTTGGGACAGAAATATATTGTGTTACTTTAAGTCATAACACAAGGGCAAATAAATTAAGTTAGTAAAAAAACTGAAATTACAGTGCGTTAAATTAATTTAATTAATTTAAATCGCCTAAACTTGTTGACTCGTTATAGTACAGCCTTGCATCTTCGAAAGTACAAGTTTACTTCCCACAGAGACGACATTAGTACATTACAATTCGTATTGCAGCGATAACATTTGATAGCGAGAAAACATAATATCGATCAAGGATAACACACACAACAATCATATGATTTCATAAAGATATCACCCATAAAAAACACGTCAACTTCGATTTAGGACCGCTCAAAATAATGATACATAATAGTTAATATTATAATAATACCTGTTTTCCGAATTTGAGCTCTCCCTGCTGCAAAGTTTCTGATAGTTGTTTTGTGCCTCTCTCATAGCCGCAAGGTCTTGTGGTGTTTGGCCTAAGGAATTAAACATTTGTATTTATAAAAACCATAACATCAAACAGATCGTTGGTTAGAAAGTTCCGATGACTTACTCAATCTCTTTGTTGAGACAGCTAAATGATTAGCCACTTCAGTGCTTTTTTTCAGTTTCCACTGTAGTTCTTCGTTGTGGCACGAGAGCCGTTTCTTCTTTTGTTTTTCCAAGTCAATTTCCCGAGCCATTTGATCTTTTTCTTGACTGAGTTGCCTATATAACGAGTTAACAACAACGATTAGTATAATAACTTTTTTTAACTGCAATATGCAGCGATTTACGCGTTTCTTCATTAAGAAAATTACACCAAAGTAGATGTCCATATTTTAAGTACTTACAAAAACTTAATTATAAACCAGTGATTTTTCAAAAGCTTAATTTAAAATCCAGTTTCGTATATTCATATAGAAAAACAACTGCAGAGTCATATGTTTCAGAGTACAGAGAGTTAAAGTATGAAATTGTATTTTGCATATATTGTAGGGGGTAAGAGTATATAACAACGGGGTTATCGCATATCTAAGAATTATTTTAAGAGCCCTGCAAACTCTATCAATTTTTCAACAAAAAACGTATAAAAAAAACGACTTTTGCGACTGAGAACAATTAAGGTACTTATTGTGGTTCGATTAAAAAAATGTTTTTTTGACTGGAGTTTACTTAGCATCTGTCGGAGCATGTAAACAATATTTTTAATACATTTAGATAGTATAAATGATTTGCTAAAATTGAAAAAGTGTTCATATCGATGCATATACTAATCTAATTTATGCATTCAAAACTCTTTACATTTTTTAAATCAAAGCTTTAAAAGTACTTAAATTATTGTCATGCGTAACATAGTATACATATGAAATCAATAAATTGGTTTTTTACACTTTGATCTAATGACAAAATTACATGTGCATGGCGCGTGTGTATAATTAGGTATATGATGCGGGTGATTGGTGGGGAGTAGCACACACTAATGATAATTTATTACAAATACAAAAACGAAAAGGGACGAAATAATTGCCTAAGCATAACTCCTTAAAAATAACACGTTTCCAGGGGCCTTAAAAGGATTTTGTGTACATACATCAACGTAAAATTGAAAATGAAATAATTTGAATAAAAAAAAAATTTCAATCAATTATATAAAAAAAACCATTTGAGTACCTAGACGTCTTGCCACTACGGGTAAGTATTATTTCTTTTTTAAAAAAAAATTAAAATCTAATAAATAAAAATACATCTCTCATATACTAACTTTAATACTATATTATAGTATAATTTATGAATTATGACGTAGTGTTATTTTTTTTTTCATTGTTATTGTTATAGATGTAAAATATCTAGAATTTGATATTTTTATTATTATATTTTCAATACTTATTTTTCTTTTCATTAATTAGCGTATAATTTAATGGTTTTTAGCACTAAAAATCCCAAACTCTGGTTATTATTTTCATAAGCCAACGCCCATCAATAATTGTTTTTGTATATATACATTTTTCTTTACGATGAGGTTAAAACATAACAATTACTATGTAATACATTTTGTATGACTTTAAAACTATAATAGAATGCCACGCATAACATACGTACATTTCGATTTCTGACTTTCTCTGTAGCTGTACGTTTAAATCTTCAACTCGAGACTGGGCCGCTTCTAGTTTTTGCAAAATTGCTGGTAAATCATCGCCTTCCCTCTGTAATTTTTCGTTTTGCTTACGGAGATCTTGCATTTCAGAACTCTTCAATTCTAGTACGGTCCTCAACGATTCTACTTCGTCCAATAGCTTTTGGTAACCCAGACTTGTATTCTATATAAAGATAGGATAAAAGTATAGAAATTACTTTATACTCAACGAAAATCAGTGTTGAACAAACAGTAAATTACCTGTAGCTTTTTGTCCTCGATCAACCGCTGGTTTTCTTCTTTTAATACGTCCCTCTCAGACTTTAACAAATCACGTTCATTTTCCAATACCAACACCCTTTGGGTGAGCTCGATCTGTTTTTCTGTAGCTGACCTTTGCATCTGGGAAACCTCAAGTTTGTTGGTCTGCTGCAACTCTACGATTTGCTGGTCATGCGAAATTATCAGTTTCATTTTATCCTGGTCAGATTCGTTCTTGAGTCTGTTGAGTTCTTCGTTGAATTGTAACCTCAAGTTATTAGCTTGCACTTCGAGCTTCTTTTCTAGTCCATAGATTTCTGTTTCTTTTAGAGAAGTAACTGAAACATAACATTTCAATTGACACGTATTACAACAGTGGGACGTATGAAATCGTTTATTTTACAGTTAAAAATAAATTTCGTAATATATATTGGACGCGGCGGTTCTTACTTTCATTGACGAGTTTTTCCTTAACTTCCAAATTGTTCTTATAGTCGTCGATTTCTTTCTGGAGTTTATTAATTTCTTCTTGATACTGAATACACTTTGCCCGAGATTCATCTGAAACAGATATTAAAATTCGTCTTATTATGTCGTTTTGGATACCAGTACTACAAATTCTCTACTTATTTATAAGCGTGTATTGTATATTACTATACATTTCTATCATATTGATTAATATGGAAATTGTTTGTTGTTAAACATGCGCAATAATTTATTCAGTATAACGTAACGCAAAAATGTCATCGTTATGGTCGTTAATATGTATGTATATTGTATATATATAAATTTGTAAAAATAATTACATACCCAATGAACATTTGGTTGATACTAAGTCGTTGTGATTTGCGTCCAATTGTTGTTTCAACCTTGTGGTGGACAGAGCGTCCATCTGAAAAAAAAATGCAAAATAATGTTAGAATTATGTAAATATAATATCATAATACATTGTACATAAATATACACACGAGCGACAAATCGAATTAACGAAATAAATTACCATGTTAAGACTGTACGCAAACAAACTTAACATAATATTCACGCTAAACTCCGGGATCGTACTAGCAGCGAGTAGATAAGTAGGTATATGTGTATAAAAGCTGAAAATCGAAACGGAACGACGATCGGTAGATCGAGAAGACGCAATATTAAACGGTCGATCGTCCAAAGTTGTACCGATTGACATTAATACGCGTTTAGCGCGTGTATATAGGTATAAACACAAATACCGTCGTACAGGTCCACTCGGCGGTAGACGGCTACAGCTGTTCGATTATATAATTAGAAACCACGAATACGGTAGGTATATCGGTGATGGTAAACCATCATTGTCGCGTACCGTGCTCGACGAACGATCCCATTGACTGCAGTGAGACAAGCTCGAAAAAGTGACTAGACGCCCCCGCGGCAACTGACACATCCGTAGTGATGCGCTCCTCAGGTTATAATATTATTATTATTGTTTACGGTATGGAAATTTAAAATAGTTCCCGGAAGTCGGGTCGTCACCGTCGTAGCCGGAATATACCAGAGATTTATGATTATTTTTTTTCTCACTCCCCCTAGCGCAGTATATCCAAAAATAATTAGATTAAAAAAAAAAAACAATCGAGCGATGTTGAAAAAAAAAATAATAACAAAAGTTCTGTGGGCATATTTTGTAACTCAAATTTACGGATATACATATATATATACATATTAAAATGTTTCCTCGACGAATTCGTTCCATTAATAATTTAACACGGACGCTTAAACAGCGTTAACGGCGTACCAAATGAATATATTATAATACATATATATATATCAAGTAGTTAAATGCTCGTAGGCGGCGTTTACTATCTCCTTATAATATACATATGTATTATTTATATATTATGGTTAAAGGGAAAACTGTTGAAAGTAACAATACAATAATGGTAATAATAATAATTATAATACTTTTGATTTTCACAAAACACGTCAAATGATTTTGTTAAAAAAAATAACTGTTTTACGGAACATTTATCTCATGTTACTACTACAAAGATATATTCTTCAGATACCAACAATTGTCAACGTAACAGTAAATCACTATCAAACTAGAAAGATTTTAGGATAAATATTACAGAATATTATTTTAAACAGTGTAAGAATTTTAATTTCAATTTTAAAATAAATATTTTATATTATACTTATACGATACGTTTTACTTTCACCGATGACCACAATGTTTTTTTTTTTTAAAGCCGATTGTCCGCGGTACCTATAGTTTAATTGTTGATCACTCACCATTTTATACATAATATTGAGAAATTATGTTTATAAGACTAGTATTATACTCATCAGCATGGAATGTTTATACAGTTTATAGGGATTAAATAATTACAGCACAAAAATACGTACCTATAAATATATTATGTTAAAAATTAAAAAAATGTCCACGAAAAAACAATCCACTAATGAGCGTTAACCAAAGTCTGAGAGTACGAATAAAAATGGAAAACAGGAAATTGCTTAGTCACAAATATTGTTGCGACTGTAAACCAAAAAATGATAAGATAATCGAGTAGATATAATCCATACAAGAAGTTGGGTTGAAAACACGCGATATGGTGATATATTTAAAAATGTCGCAAATGACTTGACCAATAAAAGTCAATAAAAATGTTAGCATAAAATAATATATAAAATATTATGAGCAGTAAACTAGACAGCACTAAGGCACTAAAACAATAAATTATAAATAATAAGTCAATATGTTTGAAAATAGAACAAAAATATGAATCCTTGTATTTCAAAACAATTTTTTGGCTTTCTCAGTTACTTCTATATCTATAAATTTATTTCTAGTTATTTTTTTGTTAAAAATGTGAGGATTTGGTTACTCGTTCGTTGGTATAGCAATTCGTACACATACATTATTTTTTAGATTTTTAATTTGCTCTAAATTCTAATTCTTAACTTGCGCATCACAAGTACGGCAGAGATGGTTTCCACTGTATTACTTACAATCGACAAAGAAAGAAAAAACAATACTGTATAACGATCCTTCGCTGGGAAACGTAAACATAACTCGCCCTGGTACAAAAAGTTATTCCATTATATACCCACGACTGGTTTTCTATATGTTTTTGTTTTGTATAATAATATAAAAGAAGAAGAATAACGAGAAAACGACTTATCCTCACCGAAGAATTTATGATATTTTACTGTGCGTCGGTACTCAGTTGTTATAGGAAAGAATCGTATTTATTATTATTATTGTACAATGTACATATGGTTCGAGCTTCGGAGTCAGGACGAGAATCACACGTTGTGGTTTGTGGGGTGGAAGAGTGATTGGGCGGGGTGGTATATAACTCAACAACAACAACAAAAACAAAAACAACTATACTATATACGTATCTATACTACTGAATCTATAACATACCGATACCACACTATTGCCATATAGGCAGGTAGATATAAACATACATATTCTTTAAACAACGCTCATTATACTTCGAAAAGTATTATCATTATTAGCTACACCTAGCTAACTATTTCTGAAATCTAAGATATACATTACACACGCAATCCTAACATTTTAAATTATCCTTAATAATTTTTTACCGTATGTATTGTTGGTTGGTGAACCCACTATCGACTTTTGATTTTTAAACGTTAACCTATATTATATATATGTACCATCATAACTCATTATATACGTTTAATTTTGTAATCCGTAGAAAAATACTTTTCTAAAACTGCCAACGTAATGTTATATTTGATGAATTGGTTTTTTATGTGCAAATACAACCGTTTTTTAAATAGTTTGATCACAAATGTTCTCGAGTACCACATCGCTTGCCAAAATATAAAATATGCTTAAAAATTAATAACTATTCGTTCAATATTTATACACACGCGACGCTATGTTTAGAAAAGTGTATCTCTGCAGATCACGGAATTAAACACATAATATAGGCGAACCTATAAATGATATAGCACGGGTTACCATTTCAAAATCAAAAGTCTACAATGGTGGACTTCGCGACGAACCAGGGCGAATGAAAATTAAATGAATACAATGTTGGAATATATATTGTGCGCGTGTTTTTAAAATAAATTTCCGGGAACAAAATCTATACTCTTCGAGAAAAAAAAATATTTCGTTGGCTGTCGAAAGAATCATACACTGTATACATACTACATACCTATAAGGCTATAGCCTATAACCATTAACCACTATTTTATATGTGGTCACTAGCGGTATTATGTACACAGGTATCATCAAGGACGTGCTCGATCGTAACAAAATCGTTAACGTTTTGTACTCACGTCGTTGATGAGGTACTGGAAGAGTACGGATACCGCGTCGAAACCCTTGGTGGCGTGGTCCAGCTGTGACTCAACAATTTGCAGTGTTTCTCGGTCCACAGCATCTCTTTTAGCTTCTTTGACTTTTGCCGCCACCGCTGCAGGAGCTGCGGCCTTACCGACTTGTGATGATGTGGTTTTGCCATCGGGTTTCGATATCGTTAGGCTGTGATCTGTAACCGATAAATGATGATACTTTATTAAGTTTACGATTGATAACGAGGGTAGGTTCGGTTCACACTCATTATGATTATCTGAAGAAATACAATTCTACAAGCATTATAACTTTTAAAATATATATAATACTGCTTATACACAAGACACATAGATAATGTTGAAAGTGGTAAACACTAATAATAATACATAGGTACACAATAATTCGACTGTTTTATTGCGTAGAATAATAACGTTCTTGATGACATAGGCATTAAATAATTATTTAATTAAATGACCAAATCCGGTATATGATATATAGGTAGTACAGTTGAACTTGATACAAATTTACAATATTTAATATACTTACAGCAATAGTTTATCAAATGTATATTATTTGTTATTTTTCCGTCTGTATAAACAATAAAATAAATTACATATTACCTATTTATAATTAGCTATAATAAATACTAGTGTTCTTTGGGAATAAATTCTTTATTTAATGTCTACATGTCAGACATCCTACAGACGTCACGCACTAATCTAGCCCTTTTTGCTGATGATACAACAATCTACACTGAATATCGAAACATAGAAGCAATAACAGTACCTACATTTTTAAAATCGTTTAAATATATTAATCAATTTATATCATTTATATCATTTATAATATTTATAATTGTAGTCAAATAATGGGAAAACAGTAAAAAATCCTTCTAAAAGTATAAGCATCTTGTGCAGACTACGCCGTAATCGTAATCCACCCTGCAAAAAACTATCATGATTGCTCCCCATAAAATATAGGTGTTGTAAATTCATCAATTTCCAATACACTTGAAAAATACAATCAGACTTGGTTAACTCGAAGTTTGACTGTATTAATTATAAATGGCATTATAACCATTTTTCATACCTATTTGTTTTTATTATTATATATTTGACAATTATGTATGCTCTGATGTGGTTTTTCTATCAATTATATGTGCCGGTAAACTTCCACAGGAAGCTATAGAACGATCAATGGACCAGAATCCGATATTATAGCTCACAGTTTTACCCTTAACATCCTTAAATGCATGAAGTTATGAATTTATTGTTAGACATGAATAATGAAGCTTATTTGGAAATGAAAAGTATTAAAAAAATTCATATAAACAAACATTGAAAAGAACAATAAGACAAATTGAAATTTACAGTGCAAACTTTAACAAAATAAAATATCTGTAGTAGAATATTTAAAAGTAATTATAGGACCACAATATTGTAATTCATAATTTTCTTAATTATATATATAATATATGTATTTCGACAAATATGATTATTAAAATAAAAAACATAATTTATAGTTTTTTTATGTCATGTATTAATTAGTATATTTTGTGTACTAATAATGTCTAAATATTAAACAATTTTAACCAGGCCAACAATTTAATGTTGTTGTCAATCCTAAGTTAGTAAAATTATAAAGGAAAATTAGTAAAAGGAACACATATATTGTATATATCATGGAGCGAAATCGTGTTACACCCCTGCACAAACTGCTTACAGCTTACATCCCGGCTTACATATTTACGGCAAATGTACACAACAATTCTCAAATCAATTGCAAATATTACCTATTTAAGGATACACAAAGACCTTAAAATTACTAACCTAAAGAACAATTATAAAATGGCTGAAAGTTTCTTCAAGTCGATTTACAAGTCGACACGTTCAATGCACTATCATCTACATAAGACGAACACAAAAATGCCACCTAAGACGAGAACGTCCGCATTGCTTAATTGTTTAATAACACCACTAACTTATATAGTTTAATATATTAATTACTTAATTACTACAACTGCAGCAGTACAACTCACATCACAATTTAATATTAATTATATTATTTTATTGCAGTTCGTAAAACAATCTATGTGTTCATGTAGATATAGGCAAGTAAGAAGTATTGTAGTAAATTTAAAAGAAAAATAATAATACATAATAGCTTATGAATTATGATTAATAATTTCAAGTTTATAACTCCAAAGTTTCTGTGGAACGTTAAATTGTATGAGTATCTACCTAATATATAACAATTGACAGTACAAATATATAGTTATGTTAGATTATTATATTATTAAAGACGCAATACATAGGTACATATGAGGATTATAATTTATAACATAGCTTAAAAATACTGTGTAATAATATATTAAGACACATTTTATTTAGCTATAAGACATCTAGAAAGCTATATTTACGGCATTTAATTTATAGTTGACGATAAACTTAAAACAAATTAAAAGCAAAAAATAAAATTACCATTAGGTATATACATTTTAATATTATATGGAATAATCTATAAAAACTGTGTCTAAATTTAAATAAATTTATGCAATCGCTGATAAGGTAATGTGTTTTAAATCAAGAGATATAATCTTAATGAAGTGTTAAAATAATTTATCGTTAATTTAGTATCGATAAATTTTAAAATGCATATCAATTTATTATCTAATAATATAATGTAACACAAACACCACGAATACCGTTGGTTGTTTTTCTGATATAAATATCGAAAATAATAAAGATCAATATTATAATTTACAATATTAAAGATTTACGTGTTTGACACGAATTCGACAGAAACAAATACATAATGTAGATAATCATTTTTAAATGCATATTTGTTTTTTATTTCGTTTAATAGAATTATAATTTATAACATAATATAAATTATCATATTATATAGGTAATCATATTTAATCCATTATTAAAATGTAAGCAATTAAAACTAATAAAATACGTCAAACTGGAGTGATTGTGTATACATAATGTTATATCATACATATTGGAATTCAATAACAATATCATAGAATTCGAAAAACATTTTGAATTAAATCAAAAAAGTATAAAGATTTTATTATAGATCTGGGCGAATACTTCTTATAAGTTATAAGTCTTACAATGGTTTTTACGAAAACTACTATATTATTATATGCAGAGAAATATGAAAAATAACCCGCTCATCGCACAACTGTCTAAACAGTATAATAGTATAATATATTAAGTTTCCCATTAATATATAGAGATATTGTAAAAAAACTTTTTAGTTTACTCAATGAAAGCAACAATGTAATATTTTATCATGTGTGGTCAGGCCAAATATTATAGATAGTTCCACTCAAATTACAATAATATAATATGTATTAGTTTATTTGATACCTGGCATAGTGGCACCATAATATCGTTTTCATATAATAATCTATAATATTTTACAATGCTGTTGGAGGTGATATATTTATTTTTAGATAAAAATATAATACATAATTTTCAACGGTTGGAGACCAGCACTATATTATGGACACATAATATATAATATGTTAACATATTCGAGTTATTATACCTCGTTCTAAAACACTGACTATTATGTAAAAAAAAATCATCTAAACGACACATATTTATTAAAAAACGCCTATTAAGGGCGTATTCGCGCCTAGAAAACACGCCATATTGTAATCCCAAATAAGAATCTCACTCGAACAAATTGTGGACAAAATTGTTACAGTGAATGAAATTATTACAGTAAAATTCAGGTCATAGATCTATTAAAACGATCGAAACGATAACATAAATTATTAATAGACCAGAAATGATTTTCAAACCAGTATTTAAACGTGTCCAGAAGACGGAAATAATGATGAACTAAATAAAGGGCGATTATATTGTATAGTTACCATAATATATCTAGGTACCTAATATAATTTAATTTTAAATAACTGTAGTACCGCTGAGTAATAAATAATAACTATAATATTATAATTTATAATATTAGTGGCTAGACTTTTCAAACTATTGGTATAGCGCATGAAAAATTATTTTTTCAAAACGGGGGGGTGGTGGTACAATGTAATCTGTGTACAATTTTGTGAAAAATAATTTGCGTATTAAACTAAATATGGTAAATATATGTATTAACACAACAATTAACTTAATTTATAATTTAAAAAATAATAACAAATTAACAATTCAGAACAAGTCGATTGCTAAATGCTCGCCGACTATAGCCTTTGTACTTGGGGAGTCTGGTTTATTCTTACATGAGGTGGAATGTTTCAAGGTTTTTATCTTTTACGCATCATCATGATATACATGTATGACTTATATCCAGTTTACGAATTTATAAATTTAAAAGATTTAAAATTTGAAAAATAAAAATTATATATAAGAGCATGTAGCATAATACAGGTACCTGAAGTGAACCCGACGACATTGAAAACGATTGAAGTGCACACATCAGCATAGTAAATTATAATGATATATAATAAGAACATAAAAATTAAAAATTGTTGTATCGAAACGAGATTATTAATTGTATGCGCACTGCAAATGACGTGTAAATACAAAATATGTCGTCATCTCGACATAATATATTATTTATGCGTGTAATACTATTATAACAGATACACGAAACCATAAAAAAATATAAAACGTTTTTCCGTAAGATACAAATTTTAAATCGCGGTCGACGCGTTTACACAACATATCGATAAAATTACACTGATAATTAAACACACGCGTCCATCGTCGAAGTTGTCCGTCATCATTATACATATATGATGCGCCGCGGCCGTCGGGTACATAGTCGGCTGCGAAAGGTAGGTATATAATAATATATGGTTATAACCGAGTGGACATTATTCCTATTTTTAAATAATACATGTCAACCACTGGCCGTCGGCCAAAAAAACAAGTACATACACGTATAGTAGAATCCACCGCCGCGCCGGTGCATCCAAAATACACTTCCAGGAGAGGATGTGTGCGCGGCGGAGCTTACATTAAATTTGTTTTTTTTCCCGAATTGCCACATTAAGAGACTCAAGAGCTTTTTGCTTCTGGAACATTACCCACACGGTATACACACGCACACGAATTTGTTTTATTGTTAGACACGTCGTAATATCGTAATTATTATTATCGTTAAGTGCGTCTCGCGAGAGCTCTGCAGTCTTTCAGCCTGCAGAAGCAGTGATGGACAACGCCGGGTCTCTCATATTATATTATATGCTTATAGTTGTAATTTATTTTGATGATTGTGTGAGTATGTGTGTGTGTGTGTGTGTGTGTGTGTGTGTGTGTGTGTGTGTGTGTGTGTGTGTGTGTGAGTGCGCACAACTGCGTAAGACTCAGTGGTCTGGCGGGTAATGGCAATAGGCGGCAGTTGTTGTAGTGTGGTGCGGAAGTGGCGAACGGCAACAGGGCATCGAACCGCATAGCACATCGTTACAAATTTATCGATGGACATAATAATATATAATATTATTTTATATCGTCGGCCGTCGGGGGACTAGAAAAGTACCACGATTCCTATTAAGGGAGCGGGACGGCGGCGGGTCACATAACGGACGGGTTGTGTCGTTTGCAAGCTTACACAGACGAGCCGCGATTGGAGTCTGCTCAGCGACAGCGCAGTTATCCATCAAGCGCAATCCTGCTATAAACCTTTTCCGTACGCGTATAAAATCGAATTCGATTAGATTCTATAATATTGGTACCTAGACGAAACGACTTATATACTACTTATACTTATTATCGTCTACATTTAAGTGTGCACCACGCATATAAAACTATTTGTTATTCACACGCGGTTTTAAGGTGGAATTTGTTTGAATTTCAAAAGGTCTATAGTAGTTATTCTAGTGTCTAAGATAGTAAATAATACGACTACACAGATACAATAAAAATATTATAATGCGTATATACCTGAACACGACAGCCATCGTTCTCCGACGGCAATACCTAAAAATTGCACACGTAATACGTCCAGAAATCGTAATTATAATAATTGTGAATGACAATATTAATATAGATTACATACTGTACGGCTATAAAATTCATTCCTAGGTAGTCATTTTCTCGAAGACACGACTCACAATAGAAACATATTCTGGTATTTTTATCTTTCTATACGGCATTTTTAATTTTCGAAAGACATATAACACCTAAAATAACTATCTATATTTTTTGTGATAAAATTTTGTCCAGTCTTCGACCGAATTTTGACCAACTAGGAACAACCGTAGGTATGATACGCATTGTTCCGGTGTTAAAACATAACACAAAAATTATTATTATGCTAAGACGTGGTAAAAAATGAATGACAACGACTGCTTAAACTCAAAAGTATTAAAACAATTTTCTTGATCAATACTTACTAATAATTCGAGTGTTCAAAAAAGAATTGCTGACATAAGTTATCTTGTAGAAAAATCAGAAAAGCACGAGGATTTTTTTTTTTTGAAGAATAGCTGGTTTGTAGTAAGCCAACCCCCTCCACAATCCTCATTGTATTACACTTTTCTTATTTGTACAGAAAAAATTACATTTTATATTAGT
Source organism: Nasonovia ribisnigri (assembly GCA_027563435.1). Classification (NCBI taxonomy): domain Eukaryota; kingdom Metazoa; phylum Arthropoda; class Insecta; order Hemiptera; family Aphididae; genus Nasonovia; species Nasonovia ribisnigri. The sequence goes on from JANEHU010001737.1 coordinate 70,699, forward strand.
ACCTATACTATATGCAATTAAATAACACTGTCAATATTAATTTAAAAACCACTTAATTTATGATAAATGATGCGGTATCGTAAAAATTGCATAATTAAAACCAATTAATAACTCAAGTATCTGTATTTTGTATAAATAACAAATATTTAAATATTTATGTTATTTTAACTACTATAGTATACTAGGTATATAGTTACACACTTACAATCAAATTGATGTAATTTGATTTTAAAGCAAACTTAAATAATTTGCCATACTTTTTATTGAAATTGAGTGCAACATAAGTAACAACTAACTTTGATTTTATCCTAAACTTAATAGTTTGCAAATATAATCTGATTAGTGCAGCAAACACTGAAGTGTCGGTTCCGAAAACCTCAAGTCTTCAAGTTTATTTACAATATAAATTAGAATATTTTTGTAAGACAATGTTTGTAATTTGAATTTCCTCAGAAAACGTTCTATAAGTAAGAAACTTATGATAATATGTATATGATAAATTATTTTTGATAGTAAAATAATAACACGTTTGTCGTTTATAAGAGAAGTATCTCCCGTTTCAGAATATTATAGAGACGACACTGTTTTTTATTCAATTTAATTGTTGGTATATTTTTGGTAACGTCAGTATCGTTGCCAAAAAAATTAATATTTAGGAGCCGTTTAATTGTATAATATTATATACGCTGACATGCTGTTTTATATCAAATAGAAAATAATTTGACTAGAACAAAACGAAGATATAGATAGTATGCTAAATAAAATAATCTATACAATAAATCTATACAAACAGTGCGAAATGCTAAGATGTATTTTTAGCAATAATCTATATTGATGCGGTCTGTCGATTAGCCCAGTTCTCCGTTCGCACAAGTAAGCCCGAATTTTAATTTGTCGACCCATAGACTCTGGCAACAAGCCCACTAAAAAAACGAATTTAGTTTTTATGCTCTATACGTATAATATTGTACTTTGGCGAAATCGCAAAATTGAGCTACAAAGATTTTAGAAAATATATATACTTTTACAAAAAATTGAAAAGGCAATAAATTTTATTCAAAAACCAAGTGTGTTTAATGTTTATAAAAAAAAACGATAAGATTACCTATGCGAATTATCGAGAAAGCATCTGTAACAATCACAGACCGGAACAGATGGATGTATACCTTACATATTACGTATGTATAAAATATTAATAAGTTTTCTTTTCAAAACCTTACACGATAACTACAGGCAATACCGGGTTAGCAACATTCTCAGACAACACAACTATGAGAAATTCAGTATTATCTTAACATGAAATCCAAAACATACTTATTAGAGTATTATGTGCAGATTCAAAATCATAATTCATTAAAATACCTATATTATATCAAGCGTTGCGATTCTCAAACTATAATCTGTACCTACTGAAGAGTTTTTTATTCTTTTTAAAGACTCGTGGATAAGAGATTATTTACTTACCCTGTTGCCGAGCTTTACGCCTGTGTAATCGTAATGACGACCATCTCTGCAAGTGTGGCACGTCCGCTTTGTCAGTGAGTACGACCGGCGGTGGCGTTGATATCACACTCGGTCGCCGATTAGACGATTTCGAACTAGAATTACCGTGAAATAGGGCCGTCAACTTGCCCAAAGTGCCTACCATAATTTTATTGGGCGGATAATACTATAATCGGATAACCAAATTGTATTTTCAATCAAACCACGTCCGGTCTCTCCCTCATCGGCCGGATCGATCACAGCCATAAGAGTATATCATCATATCCAATAGGATTGCGGGAACCGATTAATTTTCAAATCGCGAATTTGTCGGTTTTTTTTCTCAAGCCATTATTTAATCGAAACATTATGTACGACGGGTGCACATGTGAATTATGCATGGAATACTAAAATACGAAAAAATACTGTTCACGTTTGAAACCACATTAGGAATCATTGACCCACGATCGTGATACACCGTTGTAATTATACCTACGTCCTGAGGCTCATATAATACTGCAGCAAGAATAACGATATATTATAACAGCCCGTAATACAAATCTGAATATTATATAGGTAGGTGCCTATATACAATGTAATAACGCGAAAACCTTAAACGTTTAAAAACTTTTCGATATTACTGTTTAACATACAGGTTTTAGGTCCAGAAGTTTGTGTGAAATATTCTAAGTAGGTGAAAGCATGCGTGCATTGTATACGCTGTATTATATAGAGAAAGGCCACTTGGTCCGGCTACAGGTGATTTAATGAAATTTGTGACTAGTGTCTGCGGTACGCTTTTATATTATATATTTTACACTATTGAAGAAAAATTACAATAATTATTATTCAGTATCATATAAATTAATCGCACGAATCAAAAGCGATAAGTACGTTATATTTGACGACAAATAAATTTTGATTGTACAGGAAAAAAAATCAGATCCAGAATCAACTTTAAAAAAGCGTCTATTCGCAACTATTTTGCGTAGGTACTTTCTGTTGTATTAGTGGCAATTATATAAAAAAATATGATATAAACTAGGTACGTATAAATTACCTACACACAATCGAACGACATTATGCATTTTCAATTTAATTAAATCATTATTATTTTAATCTGTTATGGACGAAAACAATTTTACAGCTTTTTATCTAGAGTTCAAAGAAGACTATATTATTATAATTTATATTGTAATCAAATTATTTTTATTGGTTTTATTTCTTACTCAATTTTTATCACTTTCAATAACTAAAAACACATTTTGAAAATTGACATAATTATAAAACAAACATGAGATTAAAATAGTGTTTTATTAACACTAACACTATTATTACAGTAAATATGCTGATATTGAAAAACGGTAGTTATAATATTATAATATTTCTAAATTTTTAAATGACAAAAGCGTGAAGTCTCAGCGACTTGTAAAAATTATACCTACTATTGTATTATAACAATACGAAATATGCGGAAACGTAAAGGTATGTAATATATTAATATCAGTATTCATTGTGTAATGAAAAAAGGGCAAGCTCGTCAATAAGGTCAATGAGTTCCTAATAGCCTCTGACAGTCTGACGGGAATCTATATATTGCAATTTTACCTTACCGACATGTAATCCATGAATGCAGATTATTATTAAATATCAACAGCGAATAAATTTGCTCCAGAACTGCGTAAATATGGATCCGAATAAAACGGCGATATTATTGATAACACACCGGTACACGTACGCGCGTACGAGCTCTCACGAAAACCGGCCGATTAAAACTAATAGTAGTGGCATCTCGAAGAGAACTTCCGCTACGGGTCGGCTTCGCTATAGTACCCGACCTTCGAATGCTGAACCGTCGTTGGCAACCGTTCCAGTCACCCACACAGTGATGGCTAAAATTTTTTTTGTTTACTATATTTTAATTTTGATCCATACGATTCGCGCAAAACGTTACGACTGACGAACACACGCGCATGCATGTCGACCGGGCGAGACACTATGGGATTGCCGCCGTATCGATATTGTACAATGGTTAATATTATAATGATGTACGCATTATATACCTGCGCGTACGTCCGAGATAATTACAGCATAAACGGGTAACGCGCACGTGTTTCGGCGTCACGATGAATGACTCCCACAGACCTCCACCACTTCTATTATCATACACAAACAGTCCGGCCCACATGAAATCGAACCACGTGACTACTTCGAGAAATCTATCGAGTGATCTATGCGCCTATATTATTATCGCATTCGTCACCAAAAAGCCACCGAAAATGTATATTATTATATTATGCTCATATCAAAAAATGGTCTAACGTTACAAAAGTGAAACAGTAATATAACTGTATCAAATATATAAGATAGTTGAAAGTACCATTGTGGCATTGCACCAATAACTACGAATAACTATCTTAACTATCAATTATTCTAATATTATGAGCAATATAATTATAATTTAAAATAAAAGAACATAAATGTATTTACCGAACTTAGAAATGCAATTGCAATGTCCATTATTAAATTGATTGTTAAACTAGTAATAACATCGTGTGATATTAAATACTAGCTTTATTTCTACCAAATTAATTTTCAGCATAAAACCCATAAGTACCTATAGTAGCTATATCTATATTATGGTAATATGGCATACATTGTGATGTACCAACTATTTTTTATAAGTACTGCAATATTATATATGCATATAGTACTCTGCATACAATAAACAGAATAGAAACGATTAACATATATTTTAAAGAATATAAAATTAGGAATTTTAACTATAAATAAGTATTAAGTATTAGTGTTAGCAAAAACAGAAGATCTATTAAATAATAGTTCCACCATGGATGACACAACATCGAGTAGAGTTACACGGTAGGTATGTATATCAGAAAACAGGGCTTCCGCAAGTAAAACTAGTTCTCGACATTGATTTTCATTGGTTCAACGCGCTCATTGGCAACGCGTATTCTAAAATTGCAGTAGTTTTTTATGGTTAAAAATAATTGCGAGTTGTTTTTAATCGCGAGATGATTGAAGAGAAAAATAACATATATTGCAGTCTACATATCATTAGTCTACTAATGTCATTCTATTCATTCTGACTTCTATATATTTTATACAATACCAAAACGGCTAAACACTACAATAACCACAAAAATGTGCGCAGGTTGATATTTCACGAAGCTTTCTCGAAAAGTAATAATTTCAGATGCGTATAAAAAATACGACATAAGCAATTAAAAGGATCGGAATAATATTATGTACGGGAAATCGTAAAATCCAACTATTAATTATTATTAACCGAAATAAATATTTCTAAATATTAATGAAATAATATTATATATCTATGTACGACGTAAGACAACATCAATTGATTAGATTTGTTTACCCAGAATGATCACAAATAATGTAAGTGACTTCTTAATTTTGTAATAACAATGTAATATTATTTGATCAACACACACACACACATACATACATACATACATACATACATAAACACATACGATTATACGATTGTATACTTAAACAAAATAAAAAAATGTATTTTAAAAATGTGTACCTGAATTTAATCTTCGATTTTGAGGAGTTCCTTTTGAAGGCGTAGGCAAATGTTTGCGTACAGATGGTACCACAACATTTACGGACGGTGAGCGCAGGTTAAAATTTTTATCTGTAAAAAAATACACATCATCAATTTTTGTTATAAACGTTTCAAGAATACGTATAATTAAGGTAATCAAAACTAACCTAAACATAATTCTTCAAAATAATGGTGACCATAATTTCCAATTATAAGAGTTTTCACTCTGTTGAAAATACTAAAGATACCTTGCAGTATGCGTATCATCTTAAAGACTACCAATTAAATAAAAATGTATTAGAAGAATAAGTTATTTTTCGCTCTAGTTGGCCTCGGTTTCCTTATAAAATGAACATTATTACCACTACTTATACTTAAGTCTCCTAACACGGATAGACAAGATAACACGTCTTCATTAGACACTGGCGATTAAACAGTTCTAATAAAATATGATACGGATGACGGAAACTAAAACATTTTCATTTAAGAAAATATCATAAATGAAAACCGCATTTTACTTTCTAATGCACTGTTGCATAAGGTTCACTGTAGTGGAATTTTCTTTTTAGAAGGAAATAGTGACAATATATTATAAATAGTTCGAAATATTAAGCCACTAAAAGTTGAGTAAAAAAAAATTTATCAAACCAAAATATATTTTCACCATATAATAAGCAAAAATATAAAAGTACAATAAATTTTTAATTAAATAACATTTTGTGAAATGTTAGGATGTTATCGGTTTTATTATGATGATAATATATGTATTTGTATTTACGTGCCTGTATAAGTAATTTATAATAGTCAATTCGTGAAATCGATCTTCTCATGAAATGGTAATTTTTCATAAAATGGTCACACAAATGTTCACTAATCGAAAGAAAATATTTACCGCAAGCAATTGTTATTATATTATTTATTTTGAGATATATCACACTATTACCCTAAATCCTAATCAAAATATTGACTATACCTATTATAATTCAATAACAGGATGTAAAAAGTATTAATAATACAACTAGGTACTTGTTTTCTATGGAAACAAAAACAAAAAAAAACAAAAAAATAAAAATATAATGTAGTTTAATAAATTGAATGTAAGTATTTAATAACTAATTAGTTGAGAAAATAAATATGAAAATTTAAATTTTTCTCATACATTAAGAAACTTTCCCATGCTAAGTTTAATTTAATTAACAGATATTTATAAAAATATTTCATCTACTATATCAATACTATAATAAATATAATTTATGAAAGTTAATTTCATTATATAATTCCATTCACAATAGAAACATATTTTATTGTACTCAAATATTAAAAGAAAAATATTAATAAATTAATAATATACTGACTCTACGGCCTACATTATGCACTACGTTAATTTCCACTATAAATAAAATGATACTACAAAAAGCTAATTAAAGTATAATAGGTTGCCTATACGGCAGGCGTATTTCTTTGAAAAATGTATTTAAACATTTTTTTGTAATAATACGATATCTAGTTTTTCTTTGCCCTTCGCCCCCAACTATATGGGGTTAGCCATCTTTGTCCTACACCTAAACATAATAATATGTCATAACTAGGGCAGAGGACTTGGAGCATTTGCATATTTGTATTGCACATTCACAGAAATAGCTGAGTTTGAAATAAATACGTTTCATGCTTTCACAAAGCTAGTTTTTAAATGTATTTTTCATATAAATGCATATTTTAAATCCTTTATGTTTTAGGGGCACATTTTACACTTTTATACTTTATGAGATATATAATTTATCTTTAATCAATTTTTTCCACACCGGCATTTTTATTTCAAACAATATAATCAAAATGTTTGTATAAAAATGTATTTTTTTAAATGTTTATCGTATAATATTATTGACTGATACACGTTTTCCTAGAAGCGCTTGAAGATCGCCGATAAGCCAATAATATAATTTGCTATAATTAATTGTATTAATAGATAGAAAATCGTTTGTACACCATACATCACCAACACACTGAGTGTGCACAGTGCACACCATGCGTGGTTTTATTCGATTAGGATTTTTTTTGAAAAAATATTTAAGTGCATATTATTGGGTTTTCAAATGCATAAGTGCTTGCATATTAAGTGCTTTTTCAAAGCGACAAGTCCTCTTCCGTAGTCATAACATATTTAATATTTTGATTACGGTACCAAAAATTACACAATTTATTTTTATACTATTGTATTGTATTGAGGGCCCTGCTTGGGATTAGTTTTTTTTGCTCAAAAACATGCTTTACAAGAACATTTTTAAGCCTCATAGTGATCAGATTTCAATAATATTTTTGGAAAGAAAAGGACTTTTTAAAGTCTGTTGTACATCTTACAGAAAAACATCTTCTTTCTAGCGAAAAAAAAATCAATGATATCAGACCTTTACGAGGTGTGACAGTATTTCGTATAAAGCGTGTTTTGAGCAAAAATCTCCTCTTTTCATTTTTGGGTTACTGTATGTGCTTACAGCGCACTTGCACTCTGCAGAGCGTGAGTAGATAGACCGGTACCCATATAATGTTATAACTGCACTCACACTAATTAACATTTACAACTGACACAAAGATCACAGTCGGCGACGACAAGATTGCATATTGCCTAAATATTGCCCCTTATTAAGTAGACACGAAACTACTACAGGAGCACCTAATAGAATATATATTATTTGTGTATTAAATTAGTTAACATAATACTATTAATTATTTTTAAAACATTATTCAATATTCAATGTATTAGATTAAATAATATTATATTGTATGCGTTTAAATAAAAAATGAAAGATTTTAATTTAGTACCTAACTTTTTTTTACTGCTATTGATATTATGTATAGGATTTTAATACTAATAATTAAGAAAAAATTCATTATTATGCTAATATTCAATCTTTGTCAATATAAATGATATCAATTTTAATTGTAAAATCTTTTAAACTAAATAATTGTTCTTAATAATATCATAATAAGACCTACCAAGTTGATAAATCTTTTAGTTCATGTTAAGGTATTGTTAGTTAATTCTAAACATGTTTATTGTTTGCAAATTATATAAATAAAAGACGACAATTTTTAGTTTTTACAACTTATCCCTCCCTCTAGTTTACAAATACTTATTTATTTTTTAATAGTTAGGAATATCTATCTTTAAAACAATATAAGTTGTTACAGAATGAACTAATAAACATAATTAACTTAAAATGTAGTAGCTTTTATTCTAAACAAAATATTTTTTTTTCTACTGATTAGAACAAAAATTATTACGAAGTTAAATAATTAAATTTGTGAGTTTTTTCTGTTACACTGTATATATTATACTTCTTCATAATATAATATTATCATTCAAATTTATAATATGTATTACTTACTGGCTAAAGAAGGATGTGATGTAGCTTGTTTCAACGTATTTTTGGTTTCTCCACTAAGATCACTAAAAGAACTATCTCTAGAACTGTTTTGAGAGCTCTTAGGAATACATCTCTGCCTAGAAGAATTAGTTGTTTGGTCTGACATTGGTAAATTGGATTCTGATCCACCGCGAGCTCTAGTTCTACGGCTATAAAAATAATTAAATATTATTTAGATTAGTCATAAAAGGTAGGTTATTAGACAACTTAAATACCTTTTAGCTTTCAATGGCGTATTTTCTCTATGAGATCTGACAGGCAATGGTTCACTATTAGTGGGAGAATCTTTCAATCTGTTAGTATATGGTACTGTCAATGGATTAATAGAATTAATCTTGCTTTTGACATCCTTCAACCGATTGACACGGCTCTTCTGATCAGTTTTACTCTTTTCTATCTTATTCATAACAGCATCCCAACGGCCTGCTGGTTTTCTATTTCTTGGTGCTCTGTTTTCCTGATCTTGTCTTACTTCCAAGGTTTTTGGTTTCACGGGTGTAGGTCGCTTGTAACGTTTACTAGCAGGACTCGATGCATCTTCTGTACATTCAGGTATCGTTGAAGTAGATGGTTGATCTATTGCAACTGAATGAATTCGTTGGCTGTTAACAGACGAGGGAGAAGTTGAATTATTTGAAGAAACTGGTTCTGAACTGTCTTTGAGCGCAGGTGGCTCTTCAAATATTCTATCAAAATCAGAATAAATGCCGCTTGAGTCCATTTCCTCAATAGTAGGACCAGGATTGTTGTGATTATCTGGTTGAGTTTCAGGTTTAGTATTATCTCCAGAGTATAATGTTCCATCAATAACTATAGCTTTACGATGACAATGATCTTCTGCTTCACTCTCGGTAAAAAAATCTGAATCTGTCATTGGTTCAGTTGGTCCAAGTCGTTTAACTGTAGCTCCACGACTGGTAGGACGACTAGTTTCACAATCACCTTGATAACCAGTATCAAGACTACTAACGCTGGTTATGCTTGTAACAACTGTGTTCATTGTAGGAATATTAGGGACTGGAACTGCAGTTGTTGTTTTTGACGAAAAATCATCCATTGGTAAATCTTCTAGTGATGGTGTCCGATCAATTGTAAAATTATCAAAAAAACATGTCCAAAAGAAACAGTTGACCGTTTTGGATAGGCACTTGCACTATCATGTTCAGACACTGTATGATTAGAGGGTTCTGAAGACAGAACTGGAGAAACTAAATCGTCATCTTTAGGCATAGAAATTGTTTCTAAATCATTCATTGTAACATCCCCATCAGAAATACACTGAAACATAATAAAAATATAAGTAACTTAAAGTTTTTGAATAATACTTAAAAATTGTAGACTATATACATACTTCTGTTAATTGATGAGGTGACATTTTAAAAAGAAGGCCTGGAACATCATAATTTGCCTCATCGCCTCTAAATTCAACCATTTGGTCTGGTGACAATATACCAAGACTGTCGGTACACTCAAATGGAAATTCTGTTTTGAGAATATCTAAATCCCAATTTGCCAAAGTGGATGTACAACCATCGTCAAACATGAGTTCAGCTTCTGTTTTGTCGTCAACAACGTTTTGACACTCGGATATACGTACCAAATGTGCCAAGACAAACAATGCACATTGATCACGGCATGAAAAATATCTTACTCCACATATAGATCCATCACAAACTCCATGTCCACTTTCAACTTCTACTCCACACCAGTCACCAGGACCTAGTACAGTTTTACCAAAATACCGAAGAATGCCGGTTCTTGAATGCCGAGTCAATTCAACATAACTTCCAACATCTTTTTCAGTCACTGTAGTACGACTAGTTGATTTAAAAAGTGAAGTTGGACGAGTGGGTGGATGTACTTTATTTTCAGTATTGCTAAAAAGTCCAAACAGCATAGATGGAGACGATGTGCGATAGGAACCATCAAGATGCGAACGGACTTTACTTGAAATATTAGAAAATCGAGATCTCAGTTGGTTAGAATGCAGCACAGGTATCTTGCTTTCTCCTGGAGCCTATAACATAAATAAATATAATAATTAGTAAAATAATATTATATAAAAGTAAAAACTATTCATTTTATAACATAAAAAATGTGTCCCATAAATATTTATTATGTTTAGGTTGTAAACCTAAATTTTCTCATAATTAGAACACAGAAAATAAAAAACACAAAACATCATTAATAGCTTTCAATTTTCATACAAGGACACTAAATTTTTTCAAAACACTACATAAATACATAACTTCATACTAAAAGTTGCAAACATTTGTAAACCTTTTAAACGTGTTACATCTTAAAAATGTACAATATACTACCTATCTCCTACAGAAAGAGGAATAATAATTCTATATAATATTTCACTGGCATAATCATGTTTATTATTGAAAATATTATGTTTCGAAATAAGAATTATTTGTTTAACAATAAACTAGAATATAACTGATATATTAAACAGATACAATACTCGGGATTTTTTTTAGGTGTACAGAATAATACATATTTATGTAGAACACAGAGGGGCAAGCAGGAACTACACTGTCTGCAAACACTGTGCTTATACCAGTGAACAATCCCATTTGGTTGTTAACAGGTGCGTCACTTCCTCTATATTTTTTTTTTTTACAGCATAACCATGACAACTCTTTATTCATTTAATTGTCTTTTATATGAAACTAAAATTATAAAATATTAGTAATATATTAAGTTTGAATTTTATTTGAACAATTAAACTATAACTAAAATTCCCATAATATAATATTAGACACAAATTAATAATATACTTTTGCACCTCGTTTTGCACAGTCTTAATAATTTCAATAGCCAAAAAGTCGACAATAAAATATAAATACAGATCTAAATTATTATTTTTAATTATAACTCTTTACATACAAGTAATACAATAAATAAAATTACTGAAAATATAAATAATAATTGACTTATATTTTTTTGTGATTTTAAATTAAAAATTGTGAATAACTCATACTACTTATAAAAAATTAAGAAATTAAGAATTTGGAAATAACACCAAAACATATTGATTAAATAAAGAGTACATTAACACATTTGGAACTGAACAGTCTTTGGAATGATATTCATAAAAACAATATTTTACATAATTATACATAATTATACCTAACATTTTGTAGTTTTAGTTTTTGAGATTAGGTTAATGTACCTATACTTCAAAACCAAAATGTCATAAAATATTTACTTTGCCAGATTTCTAGTACCAGAAATAGATTAGAGTACTCAATTATGGAGATTTTAGCATTATGATTCTAATTTGTGTTTTTATAATATTGTTACATGGCTAACACCCAAAAAAAATTATTGGCTACATTTTTTACCGACCTAATTTTTCAGACTATAGGCCTCAACAATTGAGAGCATAGCTTAAAATTACTCACAACAATTGATACCTAACAATAGGTATACACAAGCAAGTACCAATCCTAAATGCATGTCAACTACCTACTTATATATAATTAAATTATTTATGGGCCTGAGGAAAGTCTATGAAGACAAAAACTAACGGATACCAATATCACTAAAAAACCCGCAATCAATTTTTCAAACTTACCAAGGAACATATGAGAGGTGATAAACATAAAGAGAAAAATGTTAAATAACAAAATAAAAATAATTGAAACACTTAATAACATTAAATTATGTTGAATTATTTAATGCTACATAATGAAATCATTTTACTTGATATTAAATATATGAACAAGAGGTAATAAATAATAATTAATATTATACATTTATTGAAACAATTTTTTTTAGAAACATAATTTAAAACTTCACATTATATTTAGTTGACTTATGTCACTTAATTTTTCTCACATAAAATATTTAAAAGAAAAATCATAATTATGTGTGACCAATTAGTGAGCCTATATCATGCAATGTTTTAATAAAAACATAAATATGATTAGACATACAAGAAATAAACCATAACATAATATTTATTATTTTTATAATAATTTTCCGTAGTAAAATAAACGTAATAACAATGTTTATAGTATCATCTAGATGTATTAGAAAGTAGTACATGCACAATCCACCAAATACAAAAATCATTTGTAGGTACAGTGTACAGAGCATAGTTTACTTTCATTTTGTACATTTTCTAAATAATACAATTGTAAAATGGAATATGTATTAATCATTTTTTTACATAGTGTAAGTATTTACTTTAATTTAGGTAGGTAGAAGGTACCTAGTTGATTATTTATAACTATAAAATACGTTCATATAATACGTAACTAATTAAGGTCCCCACTAAGGTCCTCTTAACCCAAATTACCAAGGTTTGTCTCTAAAACATGTTCACGTACATCGGTAGATATAATTATAAATTATTAAGAAATAGTTAGTGTTTGTATAGTTAATACCTATACCAAATAACCAATAAGTAATAAATATTTAAAACAATTTAAAGAACATTTTTGAAGGACGCATAAATTCTTGTTTCCATTGCATTCATAAAACGTTTATTATTTCATTTCCAGAATGTATTTATTATTTATTATTCACTTATGATCTTAAAAATATTTTTGTTAGGTTACTCGTGTTTAAAATAATTAATAAATAAATATGTACTGACGTAAATATTATGAATACCAACTACCAACGGTATAAGTATATTTTCCTTGTAATTATTTAATTATGAGTATTACTGATTTTTTTTTTCTAATAGAACATATTGTTCAATGATTTAAAATATTTATTGGAAGATTTAGAAATAATATTACTTATTTGTATAGAATATATCATTATATAGGTGGATCAAAATAAATAGCATAGGCATTGTTTTGTTTTATGTTAGGTCTTTGTATTGTACACAGCCGACCCCAAACTTCCCAAGAAGACCTTGGAATGTCCCCAACAACGAACCGTGCAAGCGTAACATTATATACATCGGCGGACCGTGATAATGTTTTTTTTTTATTATAATGGTATCTATACCATTATGTAGTAGGTAATAGGGATATACTATATAGCATACAGCATAGTAGGAGTACTGACGTACTGTAATGTATATAGTTTGAACAAGCTAAGAAAATAAAGATTAAACATCAATCATAATAGAAGCAAGTCATTTTATACATCAAGAAACTGAGAAAGATAACCATTGAAGTATTGAACAGAAGATGAGGGCAAAATAATTTTTATATCATAATTTCAAACAAATTCGAAAGACTAGATGAATTAAATGTTTAAAAATACCTAACATACATTTTTCACACTTAACTACAAAATACAGCATTAATCTTTGGTAAAAACCGTTTGCTTTACACGGGGATGTGTATATGATATCTGAAATAAACGAACTTACTTTTATACCATGTCTAACCAGTTTTTTCGTGTTTTACTTAAAAAATAAAAACATAATATTGTAATAGTTTTTAATTTCGTTAATGACTTACTGCAATACCTAACGATTACGTTTTATTATTATAAAATAACAAATCGCATCAGATATTACCCACACCGTACCTAGTTAGGTGACGCCCAATCAAAATGGAAAGGATAAAACATCATTGATGCATATCAATGGGACGAGTTTTCGAGCGAAAGAAACACGGTACCTACAACACATAATATACGGTATTTTCGCATATCACCTCGGGAGCTGAATAAATTAAAGCTAAATGCTATAATACAATGCGAAATAGTAAGTTGTAGTATTATGTAAATTACTCATATATACCTGTGTGGCTGTGTGCACCATACAGTCACAAAACAGTATGGAAGTATGCCAAAATAAAAATACTAATTATCAACGTATATAACAACCATTTAGACTATAACATATGGCTTTTAAAGCATGATCTAAATGTTTACAAAACCTACGCCGTTCGGGAATGTAGAATTTAAATTTCATGGGTGTGTGAATCTCTCAAATTCATCAAATAACATCTAAAAAAAATATACACTACTAAAAATCACATTTCTTGCTATTATTAATTATATAATTAAAATAATTGAAATATTGAAATATGCAAATATACCTATACCGGCTATACCTATCACGACAAAAAAATATTACAGATAATATTTTAACAGCATAAAAGTTACACTATTATTATTAAGTAAAGTTAGGTTTAGAATTGTGTTTCTAATTCGATACTTATCGCGTTCAAAGTTATTAAATTGATAACGCACAACTTTCATGAGACAAGACGAGTAAAGTATGTAGAGTTGGTAAATCCTATTATAAAAGCACCGTCAAGTTTAAAAAAATATTAGGTAGGTATCTTAATTAAACACAATTAGGTATAAACACGCAATTATTTCATAGTTTATAAACTATAATGAAAATAACAGCAGTTTTTAATCTACAAATTTAAAGGAAAAACCAACAGTATTAAACAAGTTGAACTTAGATATTTTAAACTATATATTCAATATACAACACAATATTCTATTCATATTCAGCAAGAATCATCACTTAAATAGGCCGAATATTTAACAGTTATATTTTACAACCAAAGTCTTTGTGCGCGTTCAATGAAGGAGCAAACGTCAAATAGCCTCTTTATTCGTTTTATAACGCAGTGAAACAATTTACTATACAGAACGTTTTTAATGAGCTACCAACCAATTGTCATAAACTAATATACCAGAGTATATCGTCATTAATATTAATTGGTTTTAAGTTTAATTGTATTTGTTTTATGCATTAGCCATAATATTATTTTACTAAATGTATTTTCAACAATTTTAAGTTTTTTATTGTATTAAATATTAATTTAAAAATACATATACACAACATGTACACAACTTAATAATATGTATAGCTATATGGACATAAAATGCATAATTTGTTTTTGACCTCATGATCCTAATAAGATTTAAATATAATTATTTTTACACGACTTGTATACCTAGAATATCTAAATGAATAAAAAGAATTTGTATACTAAAATAAATGCCGAGAACGAGTATAAGACAAAGTTTAAACTAAATATTATCAAACAATCTAACGTAATTTCAGCATATTGGTATTATATAAGTGTATAAGTGTAACTATATAATGCCAATTGACAATATTGTTATCAAAAAGCTAAGGTATAAGCTAAATAACAACAAATGGGTTTATACTCGTAAGTCATAAACCATAATACTCACAAGTCACAATACCCAAAATAATGCATTTTCTGATAGGTTAAATATCTAGAAATCTAATACACTATTCCAAGAACTATTAAATAGAAAATAAAATAACCAAGCTTAAATTCTCAATATTTTTAAAGTAATTTATTTTGAAAATAAATGATAATTCTCAATATGGATTCTAGATAAGTAAGCACCAGTTTAGTAAATACTCACTAAATAGTTGATTTTAGAAATCAAATTTAATTAATATTTTACTTAAGAATCGATGAGTATTTGTTGTTTGTTGTAATCTTCCTTAAGCTATAATACCAAAAGGTATATTTGGTATATGATTTTAAATCAAATTAAAATCAACCTTTACAGCAATCGAATACCTATATAAATGTATGGTAAAATAATGAACCAAATTTACATTTGTTCAGATTTTAAAAAAATATTGTTCTAATATCCATCGCATTTATTCACATCCCAAAAATCTATGCTCTGAGTCATCCGTTTACCTCGCTAATTACTAATTATTATTAAATTTAACACAACGGAAACCCGAAAGTGTAATATGCGCCCACGAAGTTTTCACATGGATTATTTATTTTAAATCCAATGTATAAATAACCGTTAAAAAAAATTAAATTACATCTATACAAATTATAAATAGTAACAAGGCTACCTAAAATATGTAAATTGGCCAAACATATTGGAGCTGCTAATTATGTCAGTCTTATATTTTCGCTTAAATATACGGTCAAGATTTATTAAAAGTTGGATTAT
This sequence comes from Nasonovia ribisnigri, assembly GCA_027563435.1. Lineage (NCBI taxonomy): Eukaryota > Metazoa > Arthropoda > Insecta > Hemiptera > Aphididae > Nasonovia > Nasonovia ribisnigri. The sequence goes on from JANEHU010001737.1 coordinate 87,094, forward strand.
TTGTTAGTTTGTTACGATAAAATAATAGTACTAATAATTTAATCGAATGTTGGGTATATGCTTAGGTATATCATAAAATATGAAACTCATTAATGGTCTATTATTAATTGTACTATGTGTAAAGATTTACTTTTTTTACTATTCTTACTAAGACTATACTAGTCTTGAAACCAGACGGTTTTCGGTTTGGTAGTAGGGAAAAAACCGAGTGTAAAAAATTGTGTAAAAATAAAATGTTTTCCGGATGTTTTCCAATATTTTTAAATAATACCATCTTGCAAAGTAAAAATACCCTTCGTAACAAAATGTACAATATAAGTTTTATTGATGTTACAAATCCATTGTAAGGTATACATACTCCGAATCAATTACACTGTAGAGTGGATATAAATGTGCGAGACTGTAAGTATTTTATATAACAGTTTATACCTAAACCTTAGAAATGGTTTAAGGGAATTTCTTTAGCAAAATGCCAACTGATGTCGTAAATTGAATAAAAAATACCATTATATACCTATTGTAGATGATAAACCATAAACAATGTCATCTTGTAATCAATTTAATTTGCGTCTTTAAGTTGTATACCTACTTGTATGAATATAATATCCTAAATGATTTTTTTTATATAGAAAATAGTTAAAAACCTACTCATTAGTATAACAAATGTTTCAAAAAATAAAAACTTTAAGTTAAAGTATCAATATCTCACGTAAGTTATATACAGGCGCTTATATTCTACCATAAAATATTTCACTTTTTTAGTCATTCAAGACTTCATATATTTTTTGAGATATTTTTCATTCAATTATTTTAGTTTTATTAAAAGCAATAAGACAACTTTACTGCAGTCTACGGGAAAAATACTAACGCTAATAATACGTTAGACTGATATTATCGAGAATATTATTATGTATAAATTATACTATGAAATAATAAATGAAAACCTTTACTGGCTTCACCTAATCATTACCTAAAATAAGAAACTTTACTTAATCACAGATAAAACATGTAAGTATCCAATTCCAACTTATCAGAATACAATTCAAATAAGTAGTTACCGGGCTAGCCGGGTAGGTACCTAAAACTAGATTGACATAATATAGTTGTTCAGGTGAACGTAAATTAAAAACATTACATATTTAATTCGAAGAACGTAATTAATAATATAGAACACAACCCAAGGTATATTATTAAACACAACCTAACCTTAACCTATCATAATATTATAATAATTTTAGGTACAGATATAAATTATAATTATCTTTAAGGTTTACTCAAAAACCAATCAGTGATTTTGTAATACATATTACTTTAGGTATATAACAATTTTTTTAGGTCTTTACATGAAAAAATAATAATATAAAAATTGTATAAAAACTACCACGCGTTCTGAAAAACATTTTACATTGAGCGAATAAAATATACCTATACTGTTATGACTATTCAATAGGAATACAATTTTTAACTTCCTTTGTGAAAATAGTTTCAAAAAACTTAAAAGTTTGAATTACATAGGTAAGTTGATTTACAGCTGATGCTTATATAACCATTGCATTTTTAAAAATGGTTCTACACAGCGACCAGCTGTAAGTATAAAGGGCAATTTTAAATCTAGATACAAAAAGTTTTTAAAATTACGAAACTAATAGGTATAGAAATAATTTAAGCATAATTAACTCAATCTAATTGTTATCGTGAATCCGCAAAAATAATTATATTAAAATTTGGGCTACATGACTAAATCACTGAATCACACAGATCACTGGAGTCCCAAAAAAGGTAGATTTTTTTCAAGTAGTAAATTTGACCGGTAACTTGCGTCTCGTTTTGTGGACGCAAGTCAGCTATATAATTATTATCCAGGATCCATACCTATTACCCTCAATATTAGTATATTAGTATATTACTTATCTATACTAAAATATTTAAACATCATATTTTTATTCATCCACATATTTTCCAATTCATTGACGTCTTAAAATCATTCCAGATTAACACATACGTTTTTATGAACAGCACTGATACCTATTGCAAAAAATATTACAGAAAAAAAACATATAAAATTAGAATACCTACTGAAAAAAAGAAGAAATTTCTGCATTAAATTTTATAATAAACGTTTCGTTTAAATTTCAACCAATATAAAGCTCTAAGTAATATAGATGCTTGAACTATAATTATTATTGCAATTATAATTATTATTTATTACCATGAATATCATGACAAAAGTTACCTATTATCATAACAAATGTTTTTTTTATTATTTTGAATTGTATAGATACCTAACTTTCTTATTAGTGTTATACTTCTGTATTATAAATTAAAATAAACATCAATGTATTTTTTTTATTAGCATTTTGTTATCAATTAGGTATATCGATATTTTCGGGACGCAATTAGGCTATAAAAAAGGTATACTGGGATGCAAATATGCTATGATCCCTTTTGAATCTTTTTTCGCTGGACGCAACTCATCTACTGATAATAATTTCGGACACAATTAGTATGAAACGAAAATTTGTACTGTATAACATGTTAAAGTGGCCTGGTGTGACACGGTAGTTGGCCTCAGTCACAAACGTGTTCTGAGATCAAGTAACCTCCAGTATCGCTAGTTCCCGGATGACCACACGGGTTTTAGTGACAAATTTTCGCCAAAATATACACGTGTTCTCACCAACTGTACCCTCACAGTTAAAAACCTACTAAATAACCTTTAGACTATTGACCATAGACGTTGAAGCATTAAGTCAATAAAAAATGAATATATTAATATAATCATGTTTTTTTTATTTTATAAATGTATTGTCAGTATTCAGTTATATTGCTTGAAATATAATAAATTAGTTTTAAGAATACCGTAAAATACCAGGTGAACTAGAGACTTTTTATGTAAAATTCTATGGAATAGATTAAAAGTATCTAGGTAATAGATGCCTAATCTACTGTTTTTGTAAATAGTTTAATAGTGCTGAATTATTGTCTATTGACATAGTATATTAACTCAAATGTAAGCTATTTGTATTATATATTTTGTATCAGTGTCAATGTGACAATGTGTCATACCAAAGACTTGTTGCATGACCCAAGATCATATAACTATTAACTTCTTACGATACTTAGTCATTACTTACTCATTACTCATTATAGGGAACATCCCTACCTACATATATTCTTTATTAGTACCTAGCTATTACCTAGGTTATTACTTACATATTACGTTACAGTTAATATTGAATACGCAACTCTTTGTTGATAAAACATCCATTGAAATAATAATAACAGTAGATGGTGGAGGTAACAATTTTAATAATACAAAAAATAAATTAATACAAAAACTTCAGTACCTATAGGTAATAATATATTTATTATTTATTATTTAACACTATATATAGGTAATAGGTATATATATCTAATAGGTATATTATGTTAGAAATCTATTAAATATAGCAGACTAGGTAGTTACGTGATAATTACGTGAGATCTCACATACTCACTGGTATCAACAACCAACGCGGAATGTTTAGACCTACACATCATGATACTAAAATATTAGCGAGAATAATAGAAAGAAATAGAGGAGAATTAGTAGGTAAACATACAAACATATTTTACAATTAAAATTTATAAACATTCTCAGTTTTTTTATGTATTATAAAAATAAGAGATTAATAATCTAAATGTATTATCGTTAACTATGTTCTTACATAATGTTTAAAATAAGTTTATTAAGTTAGTATATTATTGAAAATTAGCAATCCAAGTTAAAACAACGATTTTAATTACTTTCAAAAGCCTAAGCATATTATTTTAAACATCACAACCGGCAACTGTAGGTTATAACTTATAGTACATGCTGCCAACATCGTGGATACCTAAATGTCCTAAATAGGAGTACCTACTAGAAATCGTCAATTCGCAAACACAGATATTCAAACACCGAGGATTCACCTGAGTAAATAAATAGGGTATACCGTAACGTTTAAACGCATTGAACTGTTAGTTTTGTGTTAGGTACTGCAGGTAAACATACTTGTGTATAGATTATAATGATGTGATAATATAATAGAACAATATATTTTATTGTTCGAAATTTTAAAATGGGTCGTAGCGATGGTAAATGAGAGTATAACCAAATATTGTGTAGGTAAACTATCTCAAAAAAAAAAAGAAAAAACCTAACCTATGCGGGCTATACGCTGCGCAATTTTAGACGAAGGTACAAAACTACAAACTACAAACCGTACCTATATTATTATTATTAGTAGTACCTACCTATTGTCAATTAGTATCACGTTAAAAAAAAAAACGTACATAATATAATGTGTGACAATCATATTGTTGGATATCTACTACACCTTTATATAGCAGTACCTACGTATTATTACTATTATAATTATTATTATTATTGTTGGTAAATTATATATTGGGAAATGGCTGGCTGGGCTCTCTACCAAGGTTATCATCACCGACGAAAACACGAATCCGGAATCGCACAGTAAAATATTATCCGATAAAACGGTAAAATTTAGATTCTAGCACAGAAAAACCGAAACCAACTGTTTTGTTACGATAAGGCTTGCGGAGAGATAGAGAGAGAGCTAGATACCCTACGACGTATACGGGAGTTATATTTTTACACTGCGATGACGGCGTTCTAAATGTTTTTTGATCCGTCTAGAGCTGCAATTCGCGTATTCATATTATTATCTATGTCATATATTAATTTTAAGTCATAAACGTTCGTCAGATTCCGCAAAATCGTAAGATACGGCCGTGATCTGTTTCAAGGTGACGACAATAAATAGTTACCGCGAACAAATTATGCGGCACGCCGGTTCGATCCGTCCGCGGTGAACGAAAATCGTGCGAATAATCCGCACCGTCCCGGTTTCCAAGCGGTGAGGCGCCTCCACCGGGTGCACCAGCCACCAGGTGAGCTACTCGAGGGCACCTCCGCACAGGCCACCACGAGCTCATAACCGCACGCGGACACCTGACCCGAATAATATGTAAAAATAGACGACAACACGCCAAACTTATAATATTATACCTACTGAGATTACACGATTTTGGCGTCGTTTGACACGCGCGAGAGGCGATAACAATACACGTAATCTTATGATTATTATTATAAGTGTCGCGACAATCGTTATTTTATACGTTCATTATTGTAATGGGTATTATATTTGGTCACGGCGTCGCGTCGTAAATCGGACGCGATTTTCGAAAACAATGGGACGGACGGACGCAATTATTGTTATTATTTTGTTTCGTTTTTTTTTTTTCATAAAACCACCTTTTATCACAGCTAGGTACTCATTAAAATAATTATTTATTGTCCGTCGGTCTGCTTACCTTGGCCATTTTGCCGAGATGTGAAATGCGTGGAGCGGCTATGGTACGCGAACTACTGCGATTGCAGGTGTCTCCGCTGCGGGAAGCCGCGTTGGAAAACGGCTAAAATCGCGCACATACGAAAAAAATCCTGTAAACGATGTGACGGGAACGAGTAAAAAAAAATCAGCTGTCCTGTCAAATATGTAGCGGCTACCGGAGAGCAGCGAGAAAAAGTTTTTTCACTGTAATAAATTCACATTGAATAACAAAATCGACAAACGGGGTGGCGGGGAGGGTTTTGCGCTATTGTTATGAGTTATGACTATCGGAGGTGGCGACGGCGGATCACACGGCGACGATCGACGCTGACACTGACGGCGGTGGACTGAGGGCGGTCGCGTACTCGCGTCGTGTCGCGTCCGTCGTCGTCGCAGGAGGGAACGGAAGCGGGGTGGGGCGGGTCGGCGGCGGCGCGCTCGTCCGACGATCAATAAAACGGCGGCGGCGATGTTAGCGCGCGCCGAGCGTATGCGTCTACAATAATATACCTTTACGTATTGTTATTATAGTATAATATAGGATAACATTATTTTCTCCGTTTTTCGCGCAACTCTTCCCGCCAATATAATAATAATAACGATCGTCATAGATCGCGCGCCGAACACTATCCGGGCTCAGCGCTCCTGGCGGACAACCGAGGACGTGGGCCGAGTGGCCGACCGGCAGATCCCTTTTTGCGGACCACTCTGTCCACTCTCCAACAAAAATTACTTCGTGGCCAAAAGACAATAGACAGTAGACAGACGCAATTTACGTGCGTGGTATAAATAGTACCTATAATGAAGACAATATACAGCAATGTTGCAAGAGTTGATTTTTGGAAATCGAGTTACATTAAGTGTAAAAACCTTTCAAAATCGTAATTCAACTATTCAAAATTTACCTAGGTACTCTTTATTTATGTTCAAAAATATCACTAGGACTCAGTAAATATTGTCGATACATCAACAAAGTAATCTGACGATCAACAACATGAAATTACGTAAAATGTTTGTGTAAAAACCAAAAAACATTAAGTTACTATCCAACACTGATATAATGTATTAGCCATTAGGTATATTATAATATATTATATAACTGATGGAATCGACAGGACCTTATCAAAGTTTTATACAGACTACAAACATACAGTATAGACGTATAATATTATGTATTATGTCTTATATATTATTATATTATATAGGTAGCTAGGTAAGTAAATTAAAGTAGTACTTATATATTCTTCAATTCCGTCGTATTTCGATTTTTGTCGTCTCGTAAATAGGCGCAGACGCGCAGTGATATCATGCTATCTTTATACGATTTCAGTCAATCGCTATTTTCCGTTTAGATTCCTTCACACGTTAAGATACTATTATAATATAGGCACATCGACCACGAATATCTTTGCATAATAGCATTTAGGAAGTAGACGTAGGATTACAATGGACTATGGAGTACCTACGGATCGTTATGCAAACCACAACGACGTCTCATTTTGTTATATTTCGGTGTACAACAATATGATGTGAAAAAAACGCCGGAGAAATCGAAAACATTTAAGCAAAAATAAATTATCCACTATAGTTTTCACATAGGTAGTTGGTAGGTAGGTACTTACTAGGTACCTATTATTATTATATACGCCACGCGTAAGGTGTCCTTCATGCTGATCAATTATTATTGCCAACACACGCGTGTATAATAAAATGTCATATTATAGTTTATATATAAATATATAATATGATTAAATAATAATATACAAGTAACAAGTAGGTAAATGCGTATTGCATAAATACCTCCATACGATAGTATTATAATGTAGTATTTGGTTTTTATTTTCTCTTCTGAATATTATTATTTATTAGCCAATAGTCTACACTATGCGTACATGATGATAATATTACGTCGTTTCTTTCCACTTCATTCGCCTAAAAGTATAATGGTAATATTACAATAATTTTATTTGCAGTGCCTATTTAAAGTAATCCTGTAGAGAGGAATAGCAGCTGCTATTACATTTAGATTTTTTTTAAATTATATTTTTTCAGTATTCGAAACATTATGTCTGTTACTGTGGTCAGCAGGAGTCCTCTCGAATGTTCAAGACTGGCCCAATAAATAAATTAAAAAAATAATGAGATTGCTTTAGGGACTTCAATTTTTTTTATTTCCCAGTAGTATTACGAAAAATCACAAACAACTACAGAAAAATACCAAAAATTACAACAAAACCGTTTTGAATAAAAATCTAGAATATTAGTATGTATCTATGAGAATTACAATAAAAATAATCTAATAATATATTGTTACCAATAGGCAATAACACACTAATCTGTGGGATACTGGGATAAGTAATTAATAATAATCATACAAGTATCTAACAATTATGAATTAATATTATATTATAATCAATTAACTCAGTTTTTGTGTATCTATTAAAATTTGAAAAACGTTCCTTGAAGAAAATATTATACTAATAATTTACCAAGCATGATCACCTCATTTTTTTCTTTAATAATGCAGTTATTCAAAATCTGGTTTTTGGATTTTTTAAATAGGTATTCTTAATGACCATATTTCTAAGCTTTTAAGATGTTTTTGCTCTACTCAAGGAAATTAGACCCCCCTCTCCTTCCCACGTTTTAATATAAATTAATTAGTTATCTTTTTTTTAAACAATTTCTATATAGATAGTAGGTAATTATATCAGTTATATCAAAATTCGAACGAGAAGTATTAAAATTTAAAGGTTATTAAAATTATTATATTAATGATATTAGTCCTATAAATGGTTTTAGAAAAATATAAAAATTAGTAATATTGGGTTTAGTAATTATTATACTTTACATTTTTACAAAGTATATAATTGTTGATAGATTAATATTAATTACTACCATTTTTAAATCACCATAGCCCCTATATTTTCATATAATAATATTGACATAAATAAAAATCGAAGTACCTATTTAAAAATCCGAAAGGGGATCGTTTTTAAGGAGTTTAGTATAGGCAATTTCCTAAGAGATGTATCCGGGTCATGCAAATGTGTGCGTAGTACTTAATTGATAATATAATTAATTCGTGTGTGTAAAGGAAATAGAGAGTACGCACGTGCACGCACATGTCAATAAGTTATGACTTATGCACTACAACTTCCAAATATTAATTATTTTGTTTTTTTCATCAAAATTATCAATATTTTGGAAATCATTTTAACCAACTCATTTAATATTTATTAGATAAAATTTCTGAAAACATTTTTGAATATGTCATGGACTAAAAAATTCCATTTTAATAATGTTAACGTATCTTTAAAAAGTGGGTGCCTAAATAGTTTTCAAGTAAACATAATGACAAATTCAAGTAGGTATGTTCAGAAAGTTTTATCCGATGACTAGGATAGTGGTTTGAATGGCATAAGAAGGGTCTATTTGCTAAAAAACACATTAAATAGAATCGAAAACCTTAAGTTTATTTTAAATTAAAAAATCAGAATTTAAATAAATAGATTATTAAAGGAAAGAATAGGGGTGAGTATGGTTATTGAATTTACCTGTTATATTATGATAGAATATAAAATAGGTATATTATATCTGTGTTCCCGGAGTCATCGAGTATGTAGCCATGTATGCATTACATTGTACATTATTATACTGCAGAGAACGGTATCCACTCAGAAATTAGCGTATTAGCATATCATTTAAATAGACAAAAATTACCTAGGAGTATTTAAATTAAAATGTTTAAGATATTAGTAGTATTCCGTTTTTCAAAATACTGCATAGTAATATGGAACAAAAAAGTTGTACAATAAGTCAAATGTTTAGATTAATGTACTATTATTATTTATTTATTATTTACCCATTATGGAGTTAATGGATTTTATGAAAAAAACATTAAATATAAATAAAATATCATAAGTTCATTACTCATAAGTATTATATTATTTCCCTTTAAGACATTCTTCATTATTTATGACAAGTGACATTATACGCTATCCCCAAAAATAACATTTAAATGTCCTTTAAAGTTAAAATTTGATTAATAGTACATTAGTGCCTAAATTTGGTATATACTTAAAATAATATTATTAAAATAACAAAATAATTAATACAACTATACAAGATAGTTCTTTTAACATTAAATATTATCACATTGTCTCAAAATGCAGGTACTTGAATTTTTGAAAATATTATTTTTATATATACTTTAAAAGTTTAAACTGAATATAAAACAACATTTATATTTTTTACTTTTTTTACCATTATTATTTGTACTTAGTATGTATATGAATACACATGAATATCAAATTGTATGCATTTAGTTCTTGTAAATGTGTACCTACGTAAAAAGTAATTTTTCAGAAGTCATATCGCGTTATCAGGTATATCAGTATGATTGACAACAGACAACAGATAGATACATTTTGGTTGAAATAAAAATTGTCAGTGGCTCGGGGCGGGCGCAGTGGCTGAAATCAATCAAGCCATGTGATTGCGAGTAAGCAACGGCTGCTGCCATTAGTATTCGGATGGGTGACCACATTTGCGCAAAAACCTGCCCACATACACGTGTTATCAACCAACTGTACCAACCATACCAACTATACCAATTGGTATCATTATACATTTTATAATAAATACTTTATAATATTTTATATGATATACATTGCTATATATAAATGTATACACCCTTCCAACCGTAACCCCTACCAAAAAGCAAATGGTCATAGTTGCCGGGCTCAATCTAGCCTAGACCAATAATAAAAAATAATAATTATTATAGTAATTATCCGATTGCAATGCCCTTAGTTTCATAAAAATCGAATTTCAAATGAGTAAGGTTATAAACTAATTAAAGTTTATATAAACATACTATAAAAGATCAATATTTTGCGGAGTTTCCCTGTGTGACTCTAGTATAGTATAATTTTATTTTCAAACATTTTTTGTTTTAATGAATTTAATTATGTAGAAACAGTATTTTCTAAAATGTTAATAATTTTTTGAGATAATGAACATTTACTGTTTAAAAAGAATAAAAATAAGTACCTACATATAATCAATAATCATTAATAAATGTAAAATAAAAATATTTTATAATACCTAACGTAGTGGCGTTTGTATATTTATAAAAAAAATAATAATATTGATCACCATATTGAATGTAACTACAATAGTTATCTACCTACCTATTGATTGTTGTTCGCTCTTGAGTCTTGACAATCGATTGACCCTTGATTTACCAATACTAATAAGTAATATTATAAGTAATGTATAATATAATAGTATAATACATATAATATGTAAATATCATGTATTTATATTGTTTATTTTCTATTTCAGATAAAAATAAAAATAAATTACCTATTATATTATATTTATTGATACAAACAATATTCTTTTAAATATTTAAATATGTTTATATCTTGTATGTATATGTCATTACAAAAATGTTATCTGTTGAAAATTTCACTTTAAATACATTTCAATATATACTTTATTGCGTATAAAAATAAAAATAAAAATACATACCTAGCGTCTGATCACTAAATAATGATCTGCAGCAGATTACCAGTCACAGCTCTCGTTTACGATACGGCAGTATAATTTAATAATTTAATGTCACGATTTCCGTGTAGCTAAACCTGCAGTATATTATTATGCTTTTGATGTAGGTACTTACCTAGGTATTAATGAATTATTAACTGTTATGTCCTATGCGTGTTTCGTCTTTTTCAATCGAAATAAAATCGATTTCAATAATATTTACAATGATACTATGACTAGGTATAAGTGAATTATATGGTTTATTTATATTTTATCTGCAATGTATTTCTCTGTAACATGTTACCAAAAAGTAGTAGTTACTACTAACTGCACATGATATAATTATAGCGAATACATTTTGCGCACATTTATCGAATTTACTATAATGACATATAATATAATAGCAGAATGTTCATATAGTCATTAGTTCCCAACCTATATAGAGGTAGATACGTCATTATATAATAATATATTACAAACAAATAGATAGGTGCTTCATAATTTGTTAATAATTGTATTTATATTGTTAACTTTCAAATGTAATGGTCCAATTAGGAGACTTTAGAAAACTTAGCTCCGAGCATAAAATTATCCTACCCGACTAGCTAAGACAAAACAATATAATATAATAGTATACAATATATTATATTCTATGCTTATATTTGAGTGTGTTGTATACAACCATGTTTACCATACATATTAACAAACAATTAGAACTAAATTTGGCACTGGTTTTGTAATAGCTTTCTATATTATTATTACATATTTGCATTAGTATAACGTATATACTAATATATTAGTATAGTACTGTTTATATATTGTATACCTACATTTACATAAAAATATAAAATAACTAACAAATACATGAACTCTAAAGTACTGACCGGAATTTTGGCGGTTACTCTATAGTTAAGGTTGTTATTTACGATAATTAATATTATTTAGTTGGAATCTATTAAGTATTGATTAAAAATAAATCATAAAAAATAACTAATCTTGTTTTACTGTCTTCGATACAGTCTGTCTGCCTCTCGAGTGGAGATATATAATATTATACATGAATGTCGATAATGCCATGATGCGATGTTCATCATAATGTGTTTATAGTAAACAAAAATAATAACTTGAATAAAAATGGGGAAAGTATTAGTAACCACTCTGCTGTACAGTATAGTCATATAGAACGGTGTCGAGTGTATTTTGTCACTAAGTAAGTCACTGTAAAGTATGTGTTAAATTTAGTATAAATGATTGAATACGAAAAACAATTCTGAGCGAAGACTTAGCGAAGTTTGTCCTCCTAAATCACTAAGTATATTTTATCATATATGACGTATACTATTATTATATATACTGAATATATAGGTAGTAATTTATTTTACTAATAATTATAGGCTGATTTAATTTTGCCAAAAACATTGTATTTATTTTATTTTATTATTTTAATAGGTATGGACGTATTATGGTATGTATATATTTATATCGTACCCATATTATTATCTTTTGAGTTAATACCGACTTACCATAGAACAGAACATTGTAAATAGGTTCGTGGTATATATATAGGCAAAAGCTTAAAAGTTAAAGTAAATCTAAATGTTATAAAAATATAAATAAAATAAAATAATATACATAAAAGTTTCAAGTTCCCACAATTAATATCTTTAAATTATAAAATACCTACAACTAAATAATTCAAATTGTTATTCTTCATTTAAATATCAAATTTCATCCAAATTTGAACTTTAAACGTTTATAAAAATAATTATGCTTACAATTTAGGGTTGCCATATTTTATTTTATTTATAAACTGGGACAAACATTTTTGTTTAATTGTTATGGGAAAAATCGTATCACTCCTCCACGGCCAACCTCCAGTTTCTATACACAATTTTTTTCGTTATTAGAAAACCATATACGTCACACAAAATAGTCAGCAAACTACGACATACGGTTGTAATGCAAATCAATTAGCGATAAGTAATAACAAACAATTTCGAGGGGAGGGGGCAGGAAAATAATGAAATATATTTATCAATAATGGTTGTCACCAAGCCAGGAAAATAATTTTAAAATGGATTTCGTTATCCGATCAAATAACTAATAATATGACTATTTTATCATTTATCAAAACAATATTGTTTTTCTTCTATAAATGTTTAATAAGAGACAATTTGTGAACATAAATGATTAAAGTTTGATTCCAGGACCATTGGCCGTTTCGAAATACTTTATCAGGACAAAAGGAGACTATTATACTTATAACTTGAACAGCACCGGCCTACCCGGAACGTATTGCACCCCTAAAGCGTAAAATATATTTGTTAGATATTTTGGTTTCAGTTCTCCTTATTTATTTTGTTTTCTTAATTACTAAAAAAAGTATTGGGAATCTCTTACTTTTGTCCCACAAAATATATGTACATAATAATATTAAGTATTTATTTATTTAAATAAATTATGTGTTTTAATAGATTTGTTACCAATAATATTCCGCCTGATTCTTTGCTAACGATTTACGTCACGCATGAAATGTTTGCCTACTCGAGTTCCTTATTAGTGTTAAAATAATTTGTTTTTCTTATGATTGACGAGTCAGCGCTTTGCGTGTGTATCTAGGATTAAAACTTTTTAATTGAGCTTTTGACTAAATAAAATAATCTACCACAAATATAAAGTACGTTTGATACTTTTTGTTTTTCAATTAAACGGTTTGGAATGAAAAAAGTAGCGATTGATATATTTGTGAAGATTCTTATCATATTGTGTAGTACGTTTCTAAGTCATGAATAAATTATATTATATGCATAATGCATGGCATACAATAACACTATACTTATTAAAATATATTTTGGAAATTGTTTATATTGAATTCATTCAGCTTTTTTTATTTATATGTAAATATAATATTATGCAAAAAATTATAAAACAAATGTCTTATCCTAACTTTTATTTTATAACGTCTGGACGACCTATAACTGTAAGTAATAAGCAGTATTACTAAATACTTTATGTTTTTCGAGTTATTTAATAAGTTGTATTTTGTAATTCATTTGCATAATATAATAATAATAATAATAATAATATTTACTTATATTCAACTGTAATTTTATTGTAAAGCTACATTAATAAGTATTAACAATATTACTTATAATTCAGGTAAAGCTATGATATGATTTATTTTCCTCGTAACCTATATTTTTACCCACTGAGAAGTTTTGACATGTCATTGATTTTAATGTGGTTTGGTGGAACAAACCACTCAAATTTCTTCGTTATCTTTGCATTATTTCTCAAAGGTTTCGTACGGTATTATAATAATTATTTATCAATTACTGCTTTTACATGAATTAATCGTCAAAGTTACTGTTGTAGTAACGCAGTGTTAACTTTGCTAAATATATCGTGTATTGGGTTGTTACTGTTGTTGTTATGCTGTCGTCGTATACTTTATGATTTTTCTATCCGTATATATTATAATACTTACGCCGAGTCCCTCAGGGTAATCATGTCTTACGATATATTATAGCAATGAAAGTGCAACAAAATATTGAACCATTAGGCCACGGGCTATTAAGTTATTACAGGGTACATTGTCGACGCAAAACAAATTAAAAACTGTATGTCCGTAGATCTGTTAGATACACGTGCAAACGCATAATTGTTTCGATTTGAATATAGCCCACCCCTGTCGGTGTGTGATGTGTAAGAACAATATTATAGGTACTTGCTATGAAAATAATAATCATTTTTACACGAATTAAATAATATTAAAAGTTTTATTTGAACAATTACGCAACGCATCGTCAATGGTCGAAACATAATACGAGTCTGATACGTATGTACCTATTCGATTCGGATGGATTAAATATTTTAAACATAGGTGTTAAAGAATAAAATATCATTATGATCTGTTGTACACATGAATAAACCAATATTTAATAAACTTACACACATTTTGACGGGTTCATAATATCATTACTTTTGTTCGACAGTTTCTTTCAGTTCAACATCCATTGCGTCACTCTGCGTTGTCGAAACGGATAGATCAGAATACGAATGCATTTTCCTAAACGTCTAAAAACAAAATATACGTGGGTGGTAACTGGTAAGCGAGAGATACATAGGTAAATAATATAAGCATTTTTATTATAATATTATTATTAAAAAAAATATATTATGATTTAAACGTTTATAAAATGCCATGGTAAATCATTTTCTCTCGATTGGTAGGGGGGGGGGGCGTGAATTAAGAAGCTCATTTGTATTACAGCAATCTCTCGCACGTGCAGAACATAATTGGTGGGTGTATTAGCTTTTTAGTTTAAAGCGGAATGATTTTTTACAGGAACATTTTTATCTAAAAGGCTATAATATTATTATTATAAAACTAGAGTAGGTACGAGACGGGAAATCCCCGAGTTAATTTATATACTTAATCATCGGTTCACGGTTGCAGACTTGCAGATGTAATTGTATTTATAAAATAAATATCTATAGTAGGTCAAGCACGTACACTTAGTGTACATCATAATTAATAATATATCGCTCTTTTGTACTAATAAGTAATAACTAATATATAAGAGTGTTTTCTTTTAAATATATATTTATTATATTGTTTTGAAAAATGTGCCCCCCACCCAAAAAAAAATAAATAAATCCTAGATCCACCATTGTAGCTGAGTATATTATTATTATTATGTTATATAATGCTTTTACCTGAGATTTGTTCATACTCTCCATGGCTCCGTAAGTGGGGTTGTCGAACGAAGTCTTACGCTGTAATCGAACGTCTTCGTCGATTAGTTCCACAGCGTCGTTGGTATCGTTTTTGAATTTGACAAACACAGCACCAGCACTAGACCTGGAGCCGGACAATAATGATTTCCTATCCAAGAAAAGACGATTGTTTGTCATTACAGTGTATATAGTATATCATTATAGTGCGCAGATTATAGATGTACTACAGATATTAAACAGGGTGATTATTTTAAAGTAAAATAAAGTCATTATTTTAGAAAACACAATTTTATTTTTTATTTTAAGATAAAATAGGTACATGCTGTTAATTATTTTTAGTATTTTATAAGATATTTCCTGGATCACGATTGAATTTTTCTATAAATAATTCTGTACTTAAATGCATAATGCATATAGTATATACACTTTATAAACCATTAAGTTAGCGTTTTTCGACCTTTGTGATTTATATTTATGACCCAATATTTACCAGATTTTTATAGCGACTCTGTGGCGCCGAACCGTTTCAAAGCGAGCGGGAAGTATATATAAATATGACACAATTTTGTAAACGTGCACCCACTCGCAACCCACACCCACCAGTCATCGTTTCTCGGTCTCATCCGATACCACATTTCACCGAAACATTATGCTTGCAAGTGTTATTTGCCGATAAGACAAAATCATAACTTTTTTAACGATGATCCAAAAAATCAATTTTATCGACATATCGCAACTACGTAATATTATAACACTATGGATAAGTATTAAGTAGGTACTATAAAGTGTCACTAAAAACGGACTCTGGTATATCAGTTTATTATATACTATGTGTTTCACGCCATTGATTCAATTTGCCCCTCCTCCAGCCACCACTCAGAGGATATAGGTTTCCAATCGACGTGCGTATACGACCAAGGCTTACCATGATTCGATCATTTTTAAGGAGTTAAATATAGTAAATTATAATATATGACAGACATAATGTAACTGCAATGTCCGTAGTAGGTAAATTATCATTATTGTATGTGACTGTACAGTCTATATTCACTATAATAAGGTAATATAAAAGAGATCGGATACCAACCAGTATAATAGTCGAAAAATACCCAATATTCGTCTTAAAAACATGAATCTATCGTTTTTATACATAATTATTGATCAGACGACAAAGCTATTATACATTTAATCAGTCATCTCATTTTAAAGATTTATTTTCCAATAATTCCAATATCAAGAATAATCACTGTCTATATTGATTCTTAAAACCATACACTTTATAATCAAATTAAAGTAAAATAAATAAGAACAAAGTTTTGAAAAATGTAGATACATAATATTATGTTGTCAGATTTATTATTACATCACTAGTTTTATTAGAAAGATAGATAAAATATAGGTATGTTTTTGTTGAAAAAACAATCAAGTATTATCTAACCTTGTAAATTTGATAGTTCTAAACATTTTCCGATGCGTTAAAAAAATACATATAATATCAGGTACCTTTGTACAATGTACATTGTACATCCCGACATCTACTGGGTAAGCACGTCATAAAGTCGTATCGATAAAACTGAATATATTTAATTTTTTTAGTGTCACTACATGACATTTGAAACAGAGAAATGAAAATTGAATACGATGTAATATACACGTTAGCGATCTATACAAATATATCCCAAAGTTTTAGAGACGCCGACCATAAGTACGTACCATAGTACCTGCGAACTGCGAAGTATTTTAATAAGACGCCCCACTAGAACCTACTTATTCATGTTATTATTCCGACAAACAGCACGCCCGTTTACGGGTTTGCATTGCTATTATAAATCATTGGTATTAGACATAAGTAAATAATAATATAGTATTATTATTGATTGAGTTTTACCAGTCGTAGTTGTAGAATAACATAATTGTCAACAAGCAGCAAAATATGACGATGCATGTGGCTAGGGCTATTTGGCCGAACGTCATACCGTCGGCGTCGTAAGACAGTCCCGAGTTGAACATTTTCACGTCTGTCACGCCCCGATCTGTGAAAAAAAAATACCCATCGTTATCGGTGAGTAAACACGACAATCATCACTAAAAATTTATCTTGGATCGTGGTTTTTTTTGTAAAGCTATCGTTAGAAAAATAACACACATGTTATATTAACACTGCAGGTATAGGTAGTACCTTTATGAATACTATTATACCTACGTCCCAAAGGTCAACTGAGAAAGTTATCTTAATGATAAATCAACAGTTAAACTACTGTATTAGCAAAAAATATATTACACACCTATATATTAATTAAATAACTAAAAATTTATTGATATTATAGACTATTTTTATATTGTAAAGGTACTGAAGCTCCACTAAATACCTATATAATTATAGGTTAATAATTAATCTACCCACTATAATAGGTACTTACCTGGGTGGATTTATTTTTAACGATTGTCGTATAACAATTTGCAGTACAATAAGATTGATTTCGACAAATTATTTTGATCCGTAAAGTTTTTCTAACATATAATAACATTAATAACTATACATATCATATAATTTATTATTCTTAAAATACCAAAACTTAACTGGCTTTTATTTGGTATATTTTACTCAAATTATAAAATATATGACTGTTTAAAAAAAATGAATAACTATTTTGAAAATTTAAAAAAATCGTTTTGTAGTGATTAGATAAAATGAGAGGGTGCTACTAAATTACATACCTATGATAAATGTGGTACTTATTCAAATCGAAAAAATTCCACTGTAAAAAATGTCAATGGTCCTGCAATACATGAGTGATGAGTAGTAAATGTGGGATAATATTATGTAATATTAAAAAATACAAAATAAGTCGTATATTTTATGGTATAAAATATTTAGTATTCAAGAGACGGTGATATTTTAAATTTTAATAATCTTTTAGTTCAAATGTCTTAGACAGTTTTTTGAACACTGGCGCCTGTGTTATTGACGTCACTTTGTAGATAATAATATTATTAATGCAGATTAAGTCCATGTTTTTCACCACGTTCGTCCTCGTATACACATCCCGCCCTGCAGCTAAATAAACTTCAAAACTGACGTAACTATAAACTATCTATAAATAGTTAATCATAGTACTTTTATATCAGAACTTAAAAAGCAAGAGCGCAAAACCCGACGATTGCATTTTTTATTTCAAGTTTAACTAAACCAATAGAACACTATACAAAATATATTTTAATAATATCATAAATAAGAAAAAAGTTATCAATTATTGAGGGTTTATATGATTGTAAAATATATAGTTGCTCATCACCTTGCTGGACATTGTACATACCTAATATTATATTATATTTATATATCAACGTTTTAGATTCTGAGCGGAACAATGAATGAGTACTGATTTTATAATAATTTGTTTTTATTTTTGTTTGTGATTCATTATTACCTTTGGGGGCAATAAAAATACTTAAGTTTTCTAAATCAGCATCCTTTCTGATAGGAAACTGAATCTAGTTGGTACTTTGAAGGATCAAAAGTAAACAATTTTCAATAGTTTTCTAAAGCATAAGGAAAACCAAACAAAAAATTAAATTTTATTAAATTAATAAGAACCGAATTTTTATTTTTGGTATTACTATAAAAATAATAACTGTAGATACATAAAATGTTCATCACATGTTTATATTTGTATTTTTTATACACCATTCAATTTTCAATTTCGACCTTTTTAGAGCTATATTTATATAGGCATAAGAAAATATTGATTTTTATTCGTTTTTTTAACGATAGTCGACAAAAAAATTTTCACTCAGTCAAAAAACTCGAAAATATATTAAAAAGTTTCTCGAAAGTTGTTATTAGTGAAATTTGTAAAAAAAAGTTGAACGTAAATCAACAATAATTTTTTATGAGCATCCGAAATTCGAAATTGGATACCTGCAAATTCTCATAGAACGATTTTATTATTTTGTTATAACTCAAAAACTATTAACCAAAAGTATTTGGCATTTTCACCTAATGTTTATTTTATAATTTTATATTCATGATAAAATTTTCAAAATATTTTGACTCGCTTTGAGCTATTTATAGACATTTTTAATTTTTTTTAGTTTTTTATTATAAATTTCAACAAAATAATTTTTATCGTTAGGTCGAAATGCTTGACAATTATTGTATTATGGTTCCTTATAAGTTTTTATAATAGCAGTTGAAAAATATTATTGATTCATAGGCACAATTTTATTCATAAGTATTTAAAGTTTAAATTTTGACGAAATTCATCAAAATCTCGAAAAATTGCAAATTGTTTTTTAGGTAGTTAAAAGCTTAGAAAATGTTCAATAATCGTTATAGCTGAGAATTGAAAATTTAAAACAAGGAATTTTATATATAGTTCATACTGTAACCAAAAGTTCTAAAAATATATAAATAAAGGTCTTTTGTATAGATATTTTATTAAATTTAAATTTGGGAAAAATTATATATTTATACAAAAAAGAACGATTATATTTTTTATTTAGCTGTAATTTAAAAATATTATTCGTGAGTTTCTGATGAAGCTATTTAAATACATTATTGTATTTTATATATACAATGGCATTTTCAAATGCAATTTTTTCGACAAAAATTATTGTAACCTACTGTAAAATAAATTACTATAATCACAATAATATCATAAAATATATTTAGCAATATAATGACGCCTTTGAAAGTTTGATTATGTCTTACCACATAATTACATTATAGATTCTTGTACTAGAATCATGGTATTTTTAAAATTGTTGTCTTGACATATCTATAAGTATATTGTTATAAAAATATAAGCTATAAGTAACTATACTTACAAGTAATTAGCAGTGAGTGTATGGTCTTAGCTATTTCATTTATTTCATCCACATATTTTGTGCCACTCGCCATTACGACTTGTACCTTTCCGTTCAACAGTTTACTCATGTAATAAGAAAGTTGATGTTTTTCAAACGATGGTTTTAATTTGACCATGTCCTTTTTGAACTCTTTACTGAATTGTTCACCAACAAAATTTTTCGGGTTGTAATTAATTAAAAAATAAGCTCCTAGAATCAAACCACAAAATAATGAACATCTTTTTGAGAACTGCAGCGCTGATTGATTACTACTGCTATATACTCGTACAAGGCACATATTTCAAAGCCATATATTTTTATTTTATTTTATTAAATAGTATTAACATGTTAAGACATTTTTTTTTCATTAAATATAAATGGAGTAATCCTTAAACAATAATTATTATACTTTTTTCTATTTTTTTTTCTATTTTATAGCCATTACATTTTTAATTTAATTTTCTAAAAAAAATATTTTCCTGAGTATTTCACTTAGTCTTTCTATGTATACAATTGAATTTTAAACGAATAGTTCATTAGTTATAACTAATAAGTACCTATCTAAAATTAAAATTGTTTTTCATACACGTTAAAGATACTTTTTGAGTGTTTACTTTTAAAAGAATGCTCTTGTGTACAAACCCTATACCTAATATAATATATAATTTATTACGATTAAATTAAATTCACTATTCGAACCGAATAAATGAATATATCACTACACAAAGGATAATAATAATAATATTATTGTTTATTAAAAATCTCACCACAAATCCAACAACAATGGCCAATCGGTTTCACTGGACTTAGGCAGCCCAATTTACTATCGCAGCGTTTTGAAACCACTTTGCATACTTGGTCGAAAAGTTGTTGAGTACCGCATTCACATCCTGTATTGTCTTCGCAGGACGTCGAAGTCAGTGTAATGGATACATCGTTGTCGGTGGAAGAACTCTTCAGTTCTTGATCGCCGACGTCCGACAAAAGAAACTCGTTCAATTCCTTTTGACCGAACGTCTGCAATAATTTATTAATATAATATAATACGTGTATAGTGTGTACCTATAATATTACCTATGTGTGTACATAGAATCGCCGTGATACAAAACCAAAATATTGTTTTAAAACAAACACAATACGTTATATTATCATTATACTTATATTATACATAAATAATATTTATTATTACGACGAATGAGCGCGTTGTATGCGAATAAATAACATTACTATAAGTACTGCTCAGTGTTCACTGCTTTAAGTGAGGCTGTAAAGTAGTTTATCATAGGTTAGGTACCTATACCACGAAAAATATACAATATTCATTTTATTATTATATATATTGCCAAAAATCCCGGGGGGTGCGAATAACGTCATATAGCTACGCAGACATACAGTAAAATCTACATATTATGCATATATTATAATTAAATAAATTAGATGATTACTTATAAATTATTAACCAAACTATATATGAGCCGCAGAAAATAATATACCTATATTTAGTTGTATCAATTTTACCTCCGTAATAATTACCATAAATAACTAGTTTTATGACAACGAAAAAGTGTCCGCTGTTAAAACGTCTCAAATAATTTATAAAAGTCAGACTTTCTTTTAATAAAATCCTGATATTGCACCATTACGTCTATATTATAATTTATTATTAAATATTAAGTCAAGTTTTGTGTTTTTGTGCAGCCAAATAATTTCTACAGATAATTACGCTTGAACTTAAAGTGAAAAATATTCTGTTTATTATTACTATATTATAAGTATAGTTGTGTGATATTAAATTTGAATACTACAAAAAATCATCGATTTTTATAAACAATTCTGATCAGCGAAACACGGTTAAAACCGTACGCTCGCCTGTAGGGATTTCTCTAATCCTCTTGAACACATTATTTTTCTTGAGAAAAGGGAACCTTCTGAGAAAATAACCACTTCAAAGTAATATAATAAAAATATCTGATGCATAGATTGGATTTCAAATTTATATTTTGATTTTGATAAGCATATTATTCTATTAGATATAAAGGGACTTACTATTTAAAATTGATTTACTTGCCAAGTCTTAGGTGTAACTGAACTAAATATTGCATTCATTATACATGACGAATGTACCTATCATACGAATTCGTGTTAAGATGTTAGTGGTACAATCAGGATTCGAAAAATTATTATATCTACAAAACATGTTTTTTATGTTCATCATAAAATAACGAATTAAATTCAAAAATAAATATGGTATTTTTCTACATGACCTTTAGGTCTTTTTGTATGGGATCGATATGTTACATATATATATTATTCTCAAATTATTTATGTTCGATTTTACACATTTTTCGAAATCATATAGGATCCATCATTATATTCAAGGCCTGTGTAGGAATTCTTATGGTTAAATTTATGTATAGATTCCCAATACCTACACCAAATTTATTGACACTGGATTTTATTTAGCAAAATGTCAATGGTGAAAAAATTATATGACAATATATTAGTATAATATGTGGATTGAATAAGGTATTAAATATTATTAATATTATTACGTATCAATTCACACTCCGCGGTGAATTTTGAATGGAATACCATGGGATATTAATTTTTAAATTTAAATTAATATTAGACATAAATAAAAACATTGGAAACTTGAGGGATGGGTAAATGATTTTTTTTAATTTGGTTTTTGGTAATTTCACAGATTATAAGTTTATCCTAACAGCATATATATATATATGTATTTATCTTATTATTTAAATACCGTTGCTGTCCCATACGAATAACGATTGTTATTTATATAATAAAATAATATATAATGTGTTTTTATAAGACGGTTAACTGCAATCGACTTGAACTCACTTGGTTCCCGAACTTCATTGATCCAATTTTTATCGGAACGTCGGGCACAATGACCGAAAACGAATGGCCGGGGTTGAACACCACGGTGTCGTACACGCACGGTATCCGTTCAACATGTGGCGTTGCTATGTTAAATTTTTCAATCGACCAGTTGTCCGGATCCACCCATTCCATCGGTGCGTTTTCTTTAAACGTCACATCTAAAATATAATAATAACCAATAATAAAAATTCTGTAGCTACGTAAAAGTGGACAGGTCTTTTGAAGGTCGTCCTTGCAATAGTTTATCTAAGGGTACGCTATTACAATAAAAAAAAAATATTGTATAATAATAATAGTATTAAAATTTGAAATACGTAGGTAATAACTAAACTAAATAATATTATTTAAGTGCCTCAATCAATATTTTATAAAACAACAGATAAAAGAAACGATTTGTTGAAAATCGGGACATAAGAAGTTTAGTGAAAGTTGGTAGATTTTACGGTTCCGATATGATCACATTATTTAGCAGAACACCTGCTGGAAAATTGGAACTCTGGTCACATTCAACAATGACGATAAACACACATAAATACTGCGCATTAAAAACTGCATAGTTATAAAATGCAAATCCACAAAAACCTATAAATTATCAATGGACATATGGATCTCTATCATTTTCTCCATAACGAGTAACGACGAATAAAATATTTCACGTTTTTATTATTATTATTATTATTGTACAGAAGGAATTTACAAACTCCGTCAACATTTTTATAATTCAAAACTTCTAGTGCATATACATTTATACAAGATACATTTCACAAGATATTTTTGCACATTTGTTGAATATTTCAAAGGACTATTATTATTTAATGGTGCGTATTTTTTTTTAATAATCTCGTTTAAACATATTGTTCGTAATTTAATAATTTATTGGTTTTTTTATAGGCCATCTGGCAATCGTGATTGGCCTCAGGATTTTCATTTATTTTTCATGAATATTGATTCTAATAATTATTTGATTTTTTTTCCAAAAACCAATCTTTTTTTTATATTATTATAAAAATAAACAAATAAATAAGCATTTCTTCAATAACTTGGTTAACGCAAACGTGTAATTATTTCTGAAACTACTACAACTGTTAGCTAGTACTTAGGTGCAATAAAAAAAAATATTGCATATTGAATTAAATATTCATGTAGTTATAGGCAAAAATATTTAAAAATAACTATGAACGTGACCCAGGTAGTGGTAGTAAAAAACTAACTAACCTCTTTTGAATTTGGTTAAGTTAATTTTTGTCTCCATATTATTATTTTGACCATTTCAAGTTAAGTATATTGTTTGTAAACTATTAATTTACAACTTAACGTTATTAATGTTGACTCAAACTTCAAATATCAAACGTAGGAAGCCGGTAGCGGTGGTGGTGCAGAAAGAGAATTAAAATACAGATAAATCAATAACGTTCATAATAATTTACGATTTGTCATGTTGTATAACTTTGTTCTAGGGGAGTATCGAGTGACTGTTCCGCAATGTACAAATGGGAACATAGGGTCCACGAAATCAAAAGTTGAGTACCATTGTACATAACATTATACTCACTCTGTCCCGTGCAACCACCCATCGCTTGGGACGACGCGGATATGACCACGCGGGCGTTGGGCTCCAATATCAGCTGACCATTGAAGGGCAGTACGACTTCGCACACGTCGACGCCGACGGCCGGCACCACCACCGGGACTAAGGTGTCCTTCTGGAACACGGCCACGTCCACGGGCGAAGGGACGTGTCCCATGTCCCAGTTGCGAGGTGACTCGAAGTCCACGTCGGGCGTCCACTGCTTGGCCACGCCGTCCACGGCGCTGCCTGTAAACAAATCGAGTAGGGAAGAATTTTAAAAAAATGCAAATATTACAAAATATTAATATTATTGTCGTTACGGACCATCCTAAAGTGTCCCGATTGAGAAGAATTTCAGAAAAAAATTAATAGATTTCGCGTTCAAAACGTCGTTTAAACGGTTTTTACAGAATGTTATTGTGCTCGGCAGCTGGTTATATGCAATAACTTGGTAACGATTTAGTCTAAAAGTATCCAAAGCGTTGACAACTTAGTTAGAGTATTTTGTAAGTGTTGCAGAAAGTGTTGAATATTGATTACCTATTGACCTGCATTCGACAATACTTTACGAAAATAGGTATATCATAAATATTAATTTTTGTACGTTTTTAGAGTTTCCAAATGTTCGATCGTTCGAAAATAATCATGTATGATATAATTATAGGTGTACTATATTATGCAACTATAATTAATAAGTTATAATTTGAATTTCCAATAATTGTTTTTTCATTTTTATAACATTTTTGTTTGAATTTTTAACGTGTATATTAATTGATCGATTTTGACTATATTTTATAACTTCCGAGCCCAGTATATAGGTATATTAAAAACAAATATTGTACTTGAAATGTTATGGACTTCGAACTAGATGATATTATGATAGTAATAATAATATTGATTTATGAGAGCCAATCTGTGTTTTACGGACCACTTGTGCACGGGAGCGAACCTGAGAACAACAGGAAAGCGGCGGCCACGCCGATCGCCGTCGACGGCCTCATAATATTATTATTTATTATGGTTCTCTTTGCGGGTTACGATTGCCACAGCAGCAACGGCGACAGAATTATAGAGACTGCGACAGCAACAGTGACTGCAACAGCGACATGAACTGCAACAATTTATAGTACGCGACTACAACAACGACATAATTTATTTAAAATGTTATATAGTTATTCGATCGTTGTTATATTTAAGTGCGTATGTCGAGAATGTCATTGAATTAATTTATAGTATCGCGACTGGCTCAAACGCACACTGAACAGCGTAGATCATTTTTTAGCCAGTTGTGGGTGTCGATCGCGCCCGCAGCAGTAAAAAAACACGATAATTCGCATGCATAATATTATACATCACACTTACAGAGCTCGCACCACTGCAGTATATACAGAGCGTTTCTCCAATTTCGTTATTTATTTTAATAGTGCGCGAATTCGTTCAAATTCTGATTATTAAGATTTTCAGATATATGTACTGTCATATTGAAGGACCGTATTTTCTAACACTCAGATTTTGTAATTTTGTATACCATCATATTAGTGTCCTAGTGCGGTACAAACTTTTTTTTTTAAATGAGAATCACACTTTTTTCCTGATAGTTGTTAATCGGATGACGCATTTGAACATGTTTAAATAGGAATTTAAACGAAGAGTTTTTAAATTACTATGTCTTATGTACTTATAGAATATTTATAGTCCTTGACAATGATATTATTACATCAAATATAAAATAGATGTAAGATTTAATATGATAGGTACTTACCTATTTATTATTCTCAGGCAATTTTAACAAATTATTATAACATTCTAATTGATTAATATCAACTTAAACTACAACTCAATATATTATTATACTTAGTACACACAGTAAAATATATAGTAAGTACCTATATTTGATTATATGGTGTTTAAGTAGGTTTGTATATGTATGTATTTAAAACTTCTAAAAATCACAAATTGAATCAACATTTACGACAATTTTAATTAAAAACTATTCAGATCAGGGTGAGCATATTATTTTTGGTGAATCAGTCTGTATGCATTATGAATTATGATAAATAATAATAAAATATACGATATATTATACTCCCAACAGCGGTCGTTGTGATGTCGGCAAATGTCAATGGAAGTAAAATTATGATCGACGTTAAACACATGGCCAAACGTAGTAGTATTTAAAAAATTAAAACACAAGTGTACAACATAACAACCTTATAATATTACGATCCCATGAAATTTCCTCACCCCTTTCTTCCTCACGATATGATTCAAAACAACGATGTACCTCCCTCGTCATATGGTGCATATCATATGGTCTTCTAAACCCCGTCCCACACCAGAGCAGTTCACATTTACATTGCGAAACGGACGGGTACGTTATTGCAGTGGACATGCAGTGCGCCTCATGCCGTGGGTCGTGGCAGTTTTTTCTCTGAATATTGGTGTGCACCCGTTCTAAGACCGTCGCATAAATAAAAAAATTTATTAGGGTCAACAACGATACGCCATACACATCAATCACGAAAATAACTGATGGTTCCACTATCATATTTTTTTTAACAGTTGTTAGAAACTGACTTTACTCAAAAATCAAAACTCTTTGTAAATATTATTTTAAAAATCCTTATTAAATATTGATCTTGGATTTATCAAGATAAATATAATAAATCTAAGATTTGAAATTATGCTCAGCTCTGATCATAATACTATTATTTAACTGTAAATTATGTTCTAAATAATTTATGAATTTCATAGTTACGTTACTGTTGGACGATGTTGATCTTAAAAATTTAGGTTTACGCTTTAAGGTTTAGCGTGATTACGCTGCCGAAGGATAAAATTAATTTTTTCACCTAATACTTACAATTATATTTTTTTTTATTAAACGTCATTGTTCCACACATTTAATTAAACCATAGCAATTAACATATAGCAGTACGGTACAATATAATACCTACGTAATACATTGTTTTACATAGTATAATTGTTTCTGTGACGTATTTAATTATTTTTTAATAATTCATATTTTATGAATAACACACACTTGATTAAAATCATCAAGGCAATAAAATGTTTTTTAAATAAACCTTATCAAGTATGACTCAATAATACGTATTATAAATAATGTTTCTTTGATACAAAACAAAACGCGAGTTCAATATGAATCGAATATATTTATTATATAAATTGTATAACATAATAAATTATAATAAGTTTTATAATCAAGTTCAAATAATATATTTAACATACATTAAATGTACACAGTTATAATATTGATCTTAAAAATACTAAAAATGAATTGTACTTATAACGCGAGGGAGGGGAGGATATTCGAAACATGTTGGATAATCCATAAATCATAAAATAGCATTATGCGTAACTCTGCGGGTGAGTGAAATGAGTACAATGTTATTGAAGTGTATAAAACGTTATTCACATTATATAAAAAAAAAAAATAATAAATAATAATAACAACGCTGTTCGGAAAAAATAATTAAAACACATATAAAGTTTTTAAAGTGGTTTCCGCTTTTTCCATCCAATTTTTAAAACCATAAAAATGATATTTTTGCTTAAATGGTAGAAATATTAAATAAATATGAATATAACATCGACGATTTTTATACGATCAGCATTCGACAATATTACTGTTCACTTTTTACATTATAAATAGATTAATTATTTCAATTATACTATTAATAATATAACCATGTATGGTGAATTATACCTTAAATTAAAATAAATTATTATTTCTCTGTACGAGATGGATACTTCAAATAACAACAAATGCACGCTAAATGTAGAAATATTATTATTATGTATAATATATACAATTGCAAAGAGTGTAATATAGATATTGCTTTTTGGTAACTATTCTAAGGCATATGTATTATGTATACCTATACCTATAAACTATATTGTAATAGTATTAATAATTTTTAAAAGCGACTTATAACTTCACTCATACGTTGTATAATAAATAAATAAATAAGTTAACTATATTATAATAATGATTATATCGATTAACATAATATTACAATAAATCAATAACACATTGTTAATCATACCTTAAAAAAGTACAATCAACTTGTATAATGTTACTTTCTTTTAATCTTTGGTAAATATCTAAGCACTAGACAAAATTACTTATATATTATGTTTAATAAATATCATATTACAATACTTAATCTATTATTATTTGTATTCATTAGTTTTGGTAATACATAATGAGTAAAACACTAAATTTACTATAACACAATAATTAATGAGTATTAAATTATTTAATAATATGACATATTATATACATTGTATATTATTGTATTACTTAAATATGAATTAATATGCGCGTTGCCCGAAAATCGTCTTCATTCCGTTATTTTAGAAAATTGTTCAAACTGATTTAAAAAAAATACGTGATTTACAGTTTACAGTTTATACTTACAATACGTTATATTAAATAATGCATCCGAAATGACAGGGTTGATTACCGGGATTCAAAATTAAGGTTAGGTTAACGCATGATCACAAATATTCCGAAAATTAAATATTGTAGCCCCTTATACTACACCGTATAATATTGTGTCCGTTAGGTAATTTAAAATCGGCAACTTTATTTTTGATTTTGGTGCAAGTATCTAGTTATATTATGTAGTAGTGAAAAATCAAATAGGTAAACTTGACTACAATTTTATGTTTGTGTAATTCGTATTTAATGTAGGTAATTTTGAAATCCTTTAACCACAGTTTGTCGTTTCGTCCGAGAACTAGGAAACCGTTGTATAGTCATACTCAGTCGGATAAGATTTGATTTACGATATTTTTGTAAGGTTTTATGTACTTACACATTAAATCGATCGCAGTAGGTATATAGCGAAATTAAATGTCATATTGTATTATAGTAGGTATACCTATTTATGATTACCAAGTTGCAATGTCATCGTGTCATCGGAATGTCTTCTTAGTTTCTTACTATCACATCGAAACAACACTGAAAGAAGTCTACAGATCTATGGTGGACCGTTTTGAATATAATTCATCTGAATGTTTTATTTATACAGAGTGATTTACCTGCAATCATGTCCACAAACCGTTAACTCCATAAATCAATGAGTACGTAGGAATTGAAGTTTTGATTTATGAAATAATACAAACATTATTTCTTAAATGAGGTCTTCTCTTTTTGCACGGTTGGATTGGTTAAGCAGACGACTTGTCTGAATATTTGGGCTTATTGAAAACGAAATTAGAACGTGCGGCTTTTAAGATGTATAAACTTTATGAACCCAGGATTATATAATGTACTACAGTCTTTTGTGTTTTTTAATACATTATAAATGTACCTACATTAAAGTTAATGCTAACAACTGTATAAAACATAAAATTGATTAGTAAATAGATTTTATAATAAATATGTGAAAATTGTCCGAGCAACATGTACATCATCAACAGTACAGGTTAAATATTTCATTAATTTTTTCCAAATTTTCAGCACTTAATTTATTATATAATATTATAAATTATAATATCATATAATACTCTTATATAATTAATATATAATAACTATAGGAAACCACTTGTTCAAATTTAATTTACGTTACGTCAAAACGTTACTGCAGATACATCATTGATAAAGAGGGACTAGAGCTGACTGCACTCTTCGACTATACATTAAAGAAATCAAATTATTTCAAAAAATGAAAAGATCGGAATTATTTGAATAAAGGACAACATCGGGAAGCGTACAGTTGGTGAACACGACGATATTATATTAATACGTCGCGTCATATATAGGTACCTATATACTATATTACGTGCTATACGACCGTTGGATTTTCCTAAGCCTTCTTTTGGAGCCAATCAAAAAACGGGGGAAAACTCGACCGTTTTATCGACGGGTACCGTGGTAGTGGTCGCGTTTCCTCCTGCTCGGTTCGTCTGGGGGTTGGTTGCCTATGTGGTTGTGGTCCTGCGCCACAGGGGCCGAGGTCAGATCGTCCAACTTGCTGGCCAGTCCGTAAGTCTTCACCTTTGAGTGGCCCTGTATGATGAGGTACATGGGACGGCCGGTGACCGGTGACTGTCTGTAATGCGAGAACAGCGGGTCCGTGACGGCCACCAGTTGCGTGGTCCGCGTGGCCGTGGAAGTGGCGGGTGGAGTCGTAGTCATGGTCGGCAGTGACGGCGGCGGGGGTGGGGGCGGCGTCGTCGACGTCGTCGTCGGCATCATCGTCGTCATCATCGTCGTCATCCAGGCGGCTCCGGTAATCGCGGTGCCGGTCGTCGTGACCGTGGTTCGGTCAACTTCTTCGTCCAACAGGGCCTTGACGACCGCCGAGTGATGGGACGACGCCGGGACGAGTCTCGCCGGCGCCCTGACCATGGTCGGGGGTGGTTGTTTGCTCTCGGCCACCGCGTTGCCCGGTAAGTCCGGCGACGACGATGACGACGACAACGACTGTCGCTGACCATCCGCCACGGCCGGCCACTGTTGATACGGCGGCGGAGTCAGCATCGGCAACGGAGTCCTAGGCACGGGCGCGGCCGGGTGCATCGAGTAGTGGTAACCGGCCGCGGACACCGCCTGCAGCGTCTGCAGGTGGTGTTGCATTTGTTGCTGCTGTTGCTGCTGCAGCTGTGGATGGTGGAGACCGTGCGGGTGTTGATGATGGGGCTGCAGTATACTGTTGTTGGGTGGTGGCCTTTTTATTGCTGCGTAAGCAACGGCCTGCACCGGTTCCCTTTTCGAAAAGTCCGTCAAAAAGAACCGTCGGTTGTAACCGCCGTGAACAGCCTGCGACGGCGGCGTGGTCGGCGACACTGGGGACGCGGACGAGTAATAGTGAGCGCGGTTAGTGGCCGCTGATGGAGATTTCCAATAGTGCACTCTGTCCAGCACCGGTGGTAGGTAGTCGAACGTCGGGTCGTTCTTCAGCGGGTCGCCACGGCCCAACGGCGTCCACTCTTCGAAGTCCATCCGTGGCGAGATCACGTTTCGGCCGTCCGTCATCGTCAACCCGGCGGAAGCTGCTGCAACAGACCCAACGTAATTAATTAATTATAAAAATTAAATAAATATATACGGTATAATTTTTTGTTTCTATTTTTTACACCAACACGAAACACTATCATGTTTTTTTTTTAAATTTTAAAGTCACTAGTATACAACTATGATTACTTAACGGTTACAAAACACTATGATGTTAGGTTGCATGAAAAATTGGCTAATATAATATATTACTGTTCGATGAATTTTGATGGACAAATTTATTCTCCTGAGCCATTAAATCATGTTTTAGGGACCATTAACTATTATACTATTGATTCGTTAAGCGCTTAGTGATTGTTCATGAAACTCATCGCGGAAATAAGTTGTTAAGTTGTTTAAGTTGTATATTATTTCGATTTTAAGTATCATTTAAAAGTAGCGAGGACGCGAGGTTCCACTGGCAGGAAGTTAGTGATAAATATTTACTTATAGCCTAGTTAAACTTGAATAAAGTCTTAGACTATATATTTGTCTACTAGAGCCCCTCACTTTTTAGTTATTATTATGTACCGTTGTTAGTCGTGGTGTATATCAGAATTTATTAGGTTGGAGTGATCTCGTTTCCAAGAACACAGCATTTTTATTCGAAATATTTGATACCGGTGCGCTGATGAGAAATTTGTGTTGAATGTTGTGTACGTTTATTTTCAATTGTCTTCGTTATAGGGCCAACGATTGTCGAGACGGCTGTGACCAATCGGGTTATACAGTAAAACTTCCGTTAACGGTCACCTCTATAGGACGGCCACCTCTATGTAACGGTCAATTTTTTTGGTCCCATCGTGTGTTATCCT
The DNA here is from genome assembly GCA_027563435.1 of Nasonovia ribisnigri. Taxonomy (NCBI): domain Eukaryota; kingdom Metazoa; phylum Arthropoda; class Insecta; order Hemiptera; family Aphididae; genus Nasonovia; species Nasonovia ribisnigri. Next base: position 119,926 of record JANEHU010001737.1, read on the forward strand.
AGTGTTATCCTACCTCTGTAGGACGGGCACCTCTAAAGCACCTCTAAAAAGCGGTCATTATTTACAGTCCCTTCGGTGACCGTTATATGGAAGTTCTACTGTATTAATATAGTCTTATCAACATTTTCGTTTTTTGAGTTGACAATGCAATACTTGGGTTAATGTGGTCTCTAGAAATGATGATATTGTACTGCAAAAGTTTAGGTTTTAACTTAATACTGCAAAGGAAACTGCTGCTGCAGCGTTATTTTAAATTGCTACATTTTATATATTTATATGCGATTCGATATTAAAACACACGCAGCCACGACACCGTTAAATGACTGCCGTCCGTGTATAATGATAATTAATACTAATATACAGTACTATGATTATTGTAATTTTTAGCTTATAAAATAATAATATTATACTGATCATTACAACGCAAAGTGCATGAACGGTACACTTTAAATCTGTTGTATACTCATATTGTACAATGACACGTGGTGTCATTTATTAGGTACTAAATTATATTATGTGAGTTAAGATATATTAGGTATTCAGGTAAATATGTAAAGTCCATATGCTAAAGTGTCCTACGTAAATCCGTAAAATCCGGCGGTTTCTATTCTGATCACGTTATTTTGTCGCAGTACGATGCGATCGATACAAACTGTTTTATTTTTCGTCGAATTAGTCAGATTTACGTAGGGCACGGCATAAGTCAAACATTTGAGAAATGCACCACGACTACAGCAGGGGACAGGATTGGCGTGAATGTGTGCGGATACCACGACGTTATCCGGTGAGCGCTGCTGCGAGTATATTTTTTTTAAAATTAATATTAAGTACATTCTATACAATAAGTAGCATTGAGGGTATTTTAATTTTTAAATGAGAAATCTTTACTTTAATCGTAGGTATGGTATATGTCATGAAAATGTAAAGAGGAGGAGCTGATCGAACATACATTGCATATTTCTGCAGGAACCACCTCAGATTGGTTTTTAAAATAATAGGTATAATTACGTTTTTATAACTCTAATTTTTTTTCTTGACCTACACTCAAAGTATAAATACCGCAAAAAATAGATGCGTCAAATTTAATTTGAATTTTCGGGACCAGGATTTGTGCTAAATTATAATATTTTTATTAAAATAATGAAAAATATTAACACCAAAGTTATACAATTATATAAAGGAAAATGTTGTTAAAAACGAGTTTTGACTAACATTTTCATATTTCACCGCGGTCAATTCCCAAAGTTGGTGGTTGATACGATACACCACACACGGTACCTATACCGGTGTACAATAAATAATAGGTAACTATTATAGGCACTATAGGTTTAGAATGTATTATTATCATTTATCATTATATGTATAGACGTACGGTTGTTTTGATAGTAGAGATACATTCATTTTTATGAATGCAGTCTGATAACGAACTGGAAGTGTATATACTTATAACTGTCCTAATTATAAATTGTTGCATCAATATTCAATACATGTACCTATAAAATGTCAACATTTTCCAATTTTTAGGGAAACGCATTAACGTTTCGTTGTCCGTTACATAATAATATAAATATAACAAATATAAATTTAATTTAAGGTTAAGGAAGTTGCAATTGTGATTTTCACTGAACGTTTTATTTCCCCGGTACCAGCTAAATATTAATACCCATACCTTGGATGTATTACATCGATGTCTATCATATATACATTTTTAAAGAATAAAAGTTCGTATTCTAAACTAACAAACTGCAGCTTGCTATCTCTTATAATAAATAGTTTGAACGCAGCGGCTATTATATGCGACGGAGAGACGACGAAAATACGATTTTTTTTTTTCCATCAACACGCCCATTTTAAGTCGCATATGACGTATACCGTATTATATATTATATGTTGTATGGTTTACGTTTACGTTTTTCTATATATGTACACGTGTGTGTATGCGTGCGAACGTTTTCGGTCAAGTTGTAACCTATATATATTGCCGGCCGCATGGTTCGTGCGTATATATACATAGGCTAGATACTGTATATATACAGTATTCACTGTAGGTATATACATGGGTAATGTATATATAGTTAATATACACTGCAGGAATATACATAGCCACATAGGTACATAGGTATATATATGCACATTTATTATATATGTATATAACGTACTATTGGGACTAGTTTCCCGTCGTTTCCGCCGGCTCGCCACAAATTAGTGATCCCGCCGTACGCCCATTAGGTGGTCCGCAATCGCTGCCGCCAAAAATATAAAAAAAAAAAACCGACCGTGCCTCGGGGGCCGCAACCGCGCTATACCTCTATACGCGTAGCTGGTATATATACCACTTATACCTGCAGCCGCAGTCTCTCGATCATAATACGACGCACGTATAGTGCACGCGGGTAAAAAAAAAATAATAATAATAAACGTATTTCTTTTGACCGATCGCAAACCGATTCGCTTTTAATATCATTATAAGTCGTATAGGTACCCTAAGTATGGCTCGTTGTGTATAAGTGCACGTGCCGCGCGTGTGTGTGCATGTGGCGCGTATTGTTTTTAGTACTCGTTTTTTACCGTTTGCAGATTGACGAGAAACACAGGAAAGACGATTATTATTATTATTATTATTATTATTTTTTTTTTTTACCATCTGTGGCAGCTGTACATATACCTAGAGGCGAATTGTTTTCGGTTATGTCCAACTCTATATATTTAATAATAATAATATTATGCGTGCGTTACGAACGACTCCCACATAATCGCATGGCCAAGGCGATGATTTGACAGTCTATACTCTATAATACACATATCGGTTTTTCTTTTCGTCCAACTAGTTCTGTTCACGCCACACTAAGCAATCATACGAAGACGAATTTTTATTTTTAACACAATAATTCATTAATATGGATACCTGAGTCTATATAACATCGTAGCATAATATAATATAAACACTATTAGGTATATTATATTCCATAGGTACTGTCGTTCGACCGAAAAAAGATTGAATTCGTTCGTCAAAATATCTGAGTAAATACCTATTACCTATTATAGGTATACCTACCTCCTAGCTAAACTAATTATCGAGAATGAAAACATTTTGGGATTAATTATGGTGGTTATACTTATAATTATTGGTTTGGTAAATATGTCAGTTATTTATGAGTTACAAATTATACACGCGAAATATGCATGAAATATATATAACATACTACTTATATAAAATAATATATATACAAAAATAAAACATAAAAAGTTTATTAAATAGAGAGTTTGTTAATTTGTATTTTCTTATTACTTTTAACAATATACAAAGTATACACTATTATTGTCTAATACAACAAGTCGTATTTAAACTTTAACGTTAAATAGTATTGTATTATTCCTGCAAGCCTATAAATTACTACAGGTATATATTTTTGAAGGTATAACCAACAACCAATTGATATTAATTATAAAAATTAATAGGTATATTGTAATAAAAATAAAACCACCCAATACAATATTATAGATATCATTTTTAATAAAATATAATATAGGTAAGCCACTTTGCTGTGTAACCTATATAAATTTACAATTATTACCCTGACATTTTTAAAATTTAAAATTATTGATGTTCAATACCAATGTTCATGCAAAAATTATTACTACCATCTCATTTAGAATTCATATAGGTATATAATACATATTTTATATTATATTATAAAATATAGGTACCTAATATTTTGTTTTAGAAAAAAATAACATATTTTAATAATTTGATGGAAATTAAAATTGCTGCGAACAAAATATTAGGTACTAAACTAGGTTACTATATAGTTAGAATAACAGATTATTATTAACATTGAATTCAAATTTAAAAATAAAATGTCTAATACAATAACGTGAAAAAACACAATATGTACAAAACTAACAACGATTATTGAATATTAATGCATTTCGCCAAAATTAAAATAATAGCGTTCATCACAAAAATTGTACAAAACAATAAATTCCTACCTAGGTATAATAAAAGATATGCAATCAATATTTACACTTAGAAAAAATATGTTTTAGACTTGACATTTTCAGTGTAAAAGTACAAATAATATGGTTTTTAAAATTATAATTAATATAATATCATACGATATACACAGTGCACACTTTATGTAGTACAATTGCAGTACACAGCCCATTGAATTTTTAATTGATACTCAATACAATTCCATATTTTAAAATTATTAACACTGCAATAATTCAGAAAAGACTTCATTTCAAATAAAAACTATAAAATCACGCCGTCCTATGAAATAAAATAAATATTGATATTATTTCAAATATATCGCTGAATGACTATTGATATAACATAAAGTAAAATCCGAATTCCTGATTTCAGTTTCTATTCACAGCTAATTTGTTTTATAATCAATTCTTGTGATCTGTCCAGAATTTAAATTGTATATGATTGTGTACACTTATAGTTGCTAAGGTGTTAGGAATACAAATTTGAGAGGACATAAATAATTTGCTTTCACTTCTACTGAATATGTATAAAGCAAGTCCCATAATAATATTTACTGATTTTATATCATGATAAAGTATTGGTATTTACTACTATAGTACATTAGTACCTTACTATACTTAGATGCTATGGATTTGGATTATTATTTTTAAAAAAATTAGCCCATTATAGTTTGGACTTTATTGGCATATTTTTCAATTTTTCATTTTAAAGATATAATAGAGCAAATAAAACTATTAATTTATATAATACAATTTAGTATAATGTTAATGTAGGTTTTATTTTTCTATTTATTTTTGGTTTATATTTTGTGATAGTTATTATTTTCTAAAACTTCAACTAAATATATTAATTAGATCATATTTTATTCTTGGCGCATAAATAAGAACCATTAATACAATATCAGATACAATCAGAATAGGAAAAAAATATGATGTTTTGTGAACTATAAAAATCATTGAGAAAAATTGACAAATGAAAATAGTGAATTTTAACATTAATTTATTTTTCATTATAAATTAGTCGGTAGGTACTTTAGATTACACCGTATATTTACTATATTTTAGTATGTAGGACGTACACAGTTGTTATATCCCATTTATACACCGCCATAAAATTAATATCATTATTCATATTATAATATATTGATTAATCACTTTTTATTATTTTCATTGATTGACTTTGGTTTTTTTAACAATGTAATATCATCGTGTTTTAAATTTTGATATTTTTACAAGCTAAATGAAAAAAAAATTCCTACAAACTTGGTCCTCAAATTACTCTCCATAAAATCGAGCTCAATTGATCATATTCTGCCCTCCTACAATACGTCCGACCACCAGTATCATGATTCATGGTTTCCCTTCATTTCAGAATTTCATTACCACGACGGCGGCACGTAGGGCACTGCAATGTCAATACGGAACGTATTGTCAGCGAAAATAACAAACGGTTAAAAATTATTTATTTATTATGCATGTGCATGCTTACATCGGAGTGAAAATAAATAAAGCGTAATTGACAATTGAGTGTTTGATTGAACGTGATAATTATATTATATTAAGTGGTGATATCGTGTGGGTCGACAAGGAACAATGCAATATTAATACACGAACATCATAATCATTATATTATAGTGTTTGTGTGTGCTTTACGAAGATATTTTTTGATTTATTGAACGAGTGAGTTATAATAGACATTATTGTATTATAGGTACGCTACAGTGGCGCAGGAACTATTTTTCACGAGGGGGGGCAAAACATAAAAACCTAATAACAATTATAATACATATATTTTATTTGTGATTAATAACAGAAATCCTTTCTCAATATTTTATTCTTTTAATATTGATATAGGTAGTATATTATAATATAAATAAATAAATAAATATAATAAATGAAATATAAAAGAAATATATTCACTATATACCTGAAGTTCTATTCAAAAGTAACAATATATACATAAATGGAATATAAAAAAATGTATCTACTTAACACCTTAATTTATATTTTAAAGTAACAATATATAAATAAATATAAAAATGAAATATAAAAAAATGTATCTACTTTATATATTTAGTTATATTCTAAAGTAACAATATATAAATACAATAAAATAAAATTCACAAAGGAAATTAACCTTTGGAAATATTTTTTTTTTAAATTGTTACTGCCAAGATTAGTAAAAATTTCCAAATGTTGATTTCCTTTGTGAAGTTTTGGAAACAAATTCTTTGGCAATTAACTTCAAATCAATGTTTGCTGTCATAGACTTATGAACGTGTAATATCATCATATGAGTTAATCTCTTTTGGGTCATTGTAGATCTCAAATATGTTTTTAGTCTTCTTAAAGCACTAAAAGAACGCTCAGCATAGGTATGATAATATTATGTTGTGAGTACACTATCCGGGACTGGTGAGTCGTGGAATTTCCCATTATAGTTTGATAAAGTACTCCGACAGAAAATGCTTATAAGAATTACTCAATATGTTTAGTATGTATTTTGTTATAAATTATAATAATAAATCGATAATAATAATAATAATAATTATTACGCATATTCAAGAAAATGTGACCAATTTTGAATAAGTAAACGTATAAATTAAACGTATACGTAATTTACGATTGTTACCCTTTAATTTTAATGTAGTATGGGGGGGGCAATAGTATACTTTTGCCCCTTTGGATTATATCTGAGGGGTCAATTGCCCCCTCTGCCCCCCCTTCGCCGACGCCACTGGGTACGCACTACGCATGTAAGTTAGATAGATATTCGAATGAGGTAGGTACTTCTCTTGATAATATGAGCATATGAGTACAACCTAAGACCAACCTATTTATGAGTCAGTGTGTCAGTGTGTGCTCTAGCTTTTCGGTGGAAGAAAAACCAACTGTGCGATAAATGTGACTGCATGGTATATCCGAGAAAAGTCTTCCCGGGGGGGGGGGGCGTTTGTGGAGTGTAACTATATATTATAATATTATATCAATAATATAAATATATAATACTAAAAATATAAACTCTATTATAATTGTATTATTACTATTTTATTATTATTGTCGATCACGGTGCATTTTCCCACTTGTGAGGTCTCTCTCCTCCGGGGATTTCATTCATCTCGCCGACACTCCGACTCTCCTCCGCCGCATCTCGCAAACTCACACTCACACACACCACAGTCGTATATAGGTACCTAATATATTATAATAGCCAATAGGTACCTATAATATACCTATATATGTGCGTACGAAATAATATATCAAAAAAGCCAGTAATGATAATTTACATATTATAATAATATGTACATACACCTATATATAATAATATATATTATATACGCGTGTGCAGAATTTCGGTCTAGAAGGAGCTATCAATTACAGATATCCGCGCCACTATCCAATTTCTAGTTTACGACCTATAGGCCACACGTATCACTTGCGGCACATATACTCGCGCACACATAATATACCACGTAAGATCCTTCGGGACACGTGGGATTTCCAACGTTCCATATTATATATACATGTACTCCCACAATTGTATTATTTCGTTATATTTCTTATGAGCGGGCAGGACGGGTCATTAAATGTAAGGGCTGCGTTATTTTTCGGTGGAATTTTGGAAAAAAAAATGCAGATTTGCCACTGCAGTATTATATACTATATACATTATACACGCATTCCGTTTATTTTGTGAACAAACAATAATACAGAAATGCAGAATATTTTAATTCTTGTTTTTATTTTTACTCCTGAAACAAAACGGTGTACTCATGAGACTAAGGTTTATTTGTATACAGTTGTCCAATATGTATACGGCAGTGTTGGGGAGTAATTTAAGTTACATGTTACTATAACATAATTACTTTTTTAGTAATTTGATGGTAATTTAATTAAAATTTATTTAAAGCCATTTATACGTAATTCGAGTAATTTGTTTTGTTATAAAATTACTAAATTACTCGTTACCTACTTTTTTTATTATATACCTAGCATTAAGAACCAATTGAAAATATATATAATACGATTTTCTGACAGTACCTATGTATATTTTAGTAATATTAATTTAACAGCAATAAAGTATTATTTTTTGGAATGGATAATTTCCGATAAAAGATTTTAATACTGCAAAATTAGTGTCTGTTAATATAATTTCATATTATTGATTGTTATCATCGCAATATAGTAGTTAATATGTATTGAAGAAAAAAAAGTAACCTCAATAATCTTAATGAAGTTACTACTTACTTGTATAACTGAAACGAAATGTGACTTGACTGATTAAAAAAAAAAAAAAAAAAAAAAACAGGACTATTAAAAAGAATTAATTACATTCATTTCGATATTACAATTTTACATTGATTACAAACTACATATTATTATTATATTATTATCATAATCATCATCGACAGGCGATTTAAAATATTGTCCGACGCAGTATCCGCGTGCGACTTCATCTACCATAGGCGCAATATCAATGTTTATAATAGTGTACCCAACGTACCCATAAACCATACATTTACACGATTGATACCATCGATTTTCGTTAGTATTTTAATCGAACGCGCACCTACATAACATACATAATATAGCTATTTTCCGGTGTGTACGACGAGATTCGTCATACGTGTTTGCCGAGTCTGTCTATAGATATTATAGAGGTAAGCGTGTAATATCCGAGCGAAATCATTCACCGGACGTGTGTGAGTCCGTTCGCACGCGCAGTGAAAGTTGTCAAAGAAGCCGCCCGTGACCCACCACCGATGGTCATTTACCGCAGCGATAATGACTATACGCGGCGGTGGCGGTCAATATTGGTTTCGCGCGCGTAAACCATTTACCTGCCCATAGGGGTCCACGGAAGATTGGCTAGGGGGGCGAGGGCAAGTTTTGATAATGCGTAAAATATTATATTACACTTTGTTAGCATAGCCTTAACAGAAATTGGTACTTGTGCGTTATCGCGACTACCTAATATTATAGGTTATAGTGACGCCGTTTTATACGTGATTCTATTTCTAATTCAATCGCAATTTTTATAGACTAGCTGGGTAACTTTTAGGACACTTTTAGACATATAGCCACAACCACGCTGTCAGTAGTAATAACTTGTACAGTTAAGATTATTTGGCAATGGATCAAGTTCAACGTTTTACTTAATAGTATTACAAAACAATGGCCACCACAAATCGATTTTTAAAATTTTTACTAAATTTTATTTTATTTTATAAATTTTACTCGTAATTTTTGACATAATATATTATCAATAAATACATTGACTTTTGGCTTTGGGTAGTTTTGTATTATTATAAACGTATTAAAAATATGTTGCATAAAATAATATACGTTCGAAATCAAGGTAGTCGCGATAACGCACAAGTACCCAGAAATTTATTACAATGGTAACCTTTATTTATTTCGTATAACTACGCACTTTCGATTTGTTATCTAGTAATTTATAATATTTTCCATCGCATACTGTATTCAAAATAAATTTCCAAAATACCACGTGGGCAAATGCCTCAGCTTGCCCCCCCCTTTCCACTCTAGACGGCATATACCTACATAAAAAAAAAAAAAAAACTTAAGACACTTTAATAATATGTGACATTATGATAGGCACACCACGATACAATATATCACTATTCCCAGCAGACGAGTCACGTCGGAGTATAATAATTAAATATATCACCTGTCTATATTTTTTGGAAAAGTTATCTAAATAGTATCCTGAATTGGGTTCGAGCCTGCAGCATAATAACTCGATACCAAATTGATTCGTTGTCAACCGTGCAGGTACACTGCAGCAACCATTAAGAATGTTGAATGAATAACTCGCGTATTTTTTTTTTTTCAGTTATTGATTATAAATATGGTATATACCAATCACGATTGTTTATGATCATTGATTATATCCGTATGAGTGAATATTTGTTCTTTTTTCTCCTTAATTTATTCCCCTTTTTTAAGAATTTATCTTTATTGACTTAATTATCTAATTATTTTTTAATTGCTCTGGGTAGCATTACACAGTGCAGTGCACACAGTTTGCTTGTACTTTTCCTCGGCAATCTTACAAACACTTAATTATTATAATTTTTTTTTAAAACAATTAATAAACTGTATTTTAGATATTATATAAGAAAAATTAACAGTATATGTTTGCATTTAATATTTACATTAAAATGTATATTATGTGTTGTAAATCTATTTGGTATGTACAATTGTAAAAAAAAAAACTTAACAACTATAATTCAAGCATTAAAAGTTATTTGATTGATTGTACCTTGGATTTCCCAAAAACTGGCATATAACTTACACTGAGTAATTTAATTTAAAAACTATTGTTATAAGTATTAATGGCTGTAATTATTTTAATAAAAATAATCCAAATATTTTTTACTTCAAATAAATCGAGATTTATAAGAATAAACGGTTTTTCTATTGGTCAATAACTATTAATATGTTTAGGTATAATAATTTATTTACATTAGAGTTATTTATTTTATAATACCTGTCTATAACATATCTAAGGATCTATAAATTAACCAAGTAAGACTCTCAAATATTTCATAATTATACCAAATCTTAAATTGTATTGTTTATTTTCTAATCTATAGGTATGTATGTTTAGATTACCAATTTAAAAAATAAATCTTAATTAACTTTAATTATGTTGTTTAACAAGTTTCAATTTTCATTAATAAATTCTTGGTTTGACGATTCGATTTTATAGAGTGGTCATCGATCTTTCACTTTCCTTACACACGATTTTGTACATAGTTATTGAAATAGATCAGAGTAACTTTAGTATAGAGGTTTAAATACTAAGACTATACCGAATAGTTACTAAAATAATTTCACCATGTTATTATAGTATAATTAAAAATATTAGCTAACATTTAGTTCATTTAACTCTCATAATTTACATGATAAAGCTTAGTTATATATTGTTTTCTTATAGTTACTATGAAGTACATGCATAATAATGTTTTCGACTGTTAAAAATCCTCGATACGGGGGTTACCTTAAAAAATCAAAATCTCGATAATTAAACTATTTCTATTATTTTTCTTGAACTACGAGTGTCTCGAGAGCTGATTATATTATAATTTATAATAATAGGTACCACTTAAACATTATTTTAAAGAGCCAATGATTTATCTAAATAGCATATACTTCGTGCATATTATAAAATAATTAATATTCTAAAATGAGTACCATTAGTTGTAGTTGTACTGATGTATAATTTTAATATGTTCGTAAATATTTTTCACTGAAAATATATATCTAAAAATAATAAATATATCTGAAAATATAATTTATTTTAAATAATAATTTTATTGATTGTTAATTTTTTAAATTTTGTAGACAAATTAATTTTTTACTATAAATATTTTTTCTAGCAAGCAATCATAACACTTGATATGGTTTAATCTCTGTGTTTGTTCATTCATACGGTTGTTTGTTAAATTAAATTACTAAAAAAATACTAAGCTCAATAACGAGTAATATATGGTAAAAAGCAATATATTATGTTGTTATCTATATACAATAAGAAAGTGTTAATTCAACGTAATAATTTAAGTAACCTATTGAAGCAACTTAATTATATTTTAAACTGTATTAGATATCTTCTTTATGACGTATGTCAAATGTATTACACATATTATCTTAATAAACATAAGAGAACTTTTGAAAGTGAGACTTTTTTATATGTTTTTTATTAATATGATTATAATATATCTTCATAATTTATCTTTTATTTTTCCTAGATATTATTAATGTATTGTATTCAAATTATAAATACTATTTTATGTTCACTTTTTCATTATTAAATTTCTCTAAATGTATAAACAAAAAATAATAAAAAACTACTCCAATAATAATTATTATTATCATTAAGTAAAAGTAAAAATAAATAGGTCTAAACTTTATTACATGAAAGGTTAGAACTTAAAATAATATAATAATGTATATAACATAAAATTTGATAAACTTTTACATTTAATATTCTTCGTGAATTGAAATTCAGGCCAGTGTATTTGTTTTTAGTGAAATCAAGTTTGAAATTCGCAATAAAATTATTAAAGACGGTCAAGTCGGTGAACCTGAAGGTTCATTAAAAATTTAATTTCATCTGTGGTTAGACATTTTCTTTCAACCACAAATTCGTATATAGCATATTAAGATTAAGTATGTTTTCGATGAGATATCTAATCAACATTAGTACATTACCCCGTATTCGTACTTATCTTCTATGTAATTTCTAAAAAACGCTTTTATTTTTTTTCCACATATTATTTTATAATTAGCAATAAACGAACAAGTATAGTTCAATTTCAATTTAAAAATAATTTTGTATGTCATCGATACTATTCAAATGTAGTATGATCAATTATTATTATGATTGAAATAACAACACTGAATAAATTGAAAATTAATAATTTCCAAAATTTTACACATTCCATGAAGTATAGATTATAGGAAATTTAATTTAGAAAATATATTCGTGTCGTGATAAATTTTAACAAAATTTACTACTAGTTGACATTATAATACTAATCGATGAACCGGTTTTATGAAAATGTTAAGCAGTATCATTATACTTTATATAATAATAAAATACTTGAGATAATCATAATTTTACACATATCTACAGCTAAAACTTTAATCGTTTGTTCTGACAGTTTTTATATTCTTTAACAACTAAATCTGACTATTAATACACTACACGTATTCATCTTTTGCCTCACTAATTCTATAATTTATTATCTATAGGTACATAGTTAAAACGGTACCATTATCGTAAATGTTCAGTAAATAACGTAAAACTTTTTTATTTAAAATGTATGATAGCAATTTATGTCTTGCCATAAATCTATACGGTCGCGTTTACAAATAAAAATAATAAAACGTAGATAATTCTTTACATATTCGTTCGATAGTTATTAAAACTCGGCCTCTGTAAATAGTTTAACTAGAAATAATTTTTAGAACAATTGAAATAGGCAGGCACTCACCGGTGTCCTTATGAGTCCATGGTGCTTGACTGTCCTGTGCACTTTCTGCAGCACCGATGACGATGATGATCCTCAACATAAGCACGCCAACTGCTACGAATAAGCACCGCATTTTGGCCATCGTCGCGGACGAAATATTATTCGATGCGACTATATAATAAATATTATAAAACCTATACTTGTAATAATATATTATAACGTCTGCGAAGGCAACTACGATGGCGTATAATAATTTAACCAACGCGTTTTAGTGGCGAGTGAATTAAAACAGAAAAATAATAATAAATAAACGCTTCAAAACAAAACGGATACCGAATTATAATATCGGGGTGTCTTGCCCGTGTGTATTGTTATTGTTTTCGGAGGATTAAAATATAATATTGTAATCAAGCGTCGCGTGGATGATTACTGTCGTACGGGGCGCCGTGCTGCCACGATAGGAGGTTTGCCGGCATTTTCGATTTTTTCGCGCGCGCGCACACACACTTACACACATACATACACACAAACACGCACACCTCTACTGGGCCACTTATTGCCGGGCAATGGTGAATAATGCTTTCAGCCCGGCCCCGATGAGTATCGGTCGCGCGCGAGCCACGACGGGGGGGTAAAGCTCCGAGACACGTCTGAGGGGGAACCTGTTGGCTGGGTGGCATGGTGGTGTGGCGGCGGTGGGGTGAGAGGAGGATCCATAATTTCCCGGGAGAGGGGGAAAGTCGATGGATTAGATTTGTGAATGAAATTGAACGTTCGACCGGTTACGACGCGCGGAGGACTCTCTTTCTCCTCCGCGTTTCCTGCAGTGCGGTGCACACTCCGTGTCTGTCTTGCCGTTCGTCTAAGTCTCTTTCTCTCTCTCTCTCTCTCTCTCTCTCCCTCACACACACACACACACACACACAGACTCTCGTTCCATCTCTCTCACTCACTCAATCATTCTGCTGGACTGGTTTTGCAATACACACGCGTCGTCAAATAGTGTTTTTTTTTTTTTTTTTTTTTATAGAAATTGAAATCGTTACCGGTAGATACGATACTTACTCGCCTCTCCTCTTCTCTATATGACGAAGATAATACGCACACCATACGTAGGTATAGACCTGGTATGTGGTGATGTATACGTCATGTATATGTGAACGAGTGTGTGTTGTATGTATGAATGTATGTGCGTATGAATCTGCAGTCGGCAGGCTCATGACCTCTGCCCGATACTAAAACGGATATTGTTGGAAAGCAGAAACGTTTTTATTTTATTTTTTATTTCGTTTTTCAATAAATTATCCATGATGGCGAGTATCGTTTATATTATATATATTATGTATAAAACATAATAATATTAATAACACAATAATTGTTTTTATCTTTATACTATGTCTTTTTTTAACGTTAAAAATGTAGGTGATTTTAATGAGGTACATAACATAATAATATATAATACTCAATGTGACGTTATCTTGTAATATTTACAATGCAGCTTGAATGAGTTAATAATATTATGTATGCCAGTGAACTTTAACGATAACTATGAGTTCGTGAAATTAGTACCTATTAGGAAGGAAAATAATATATTATGTTGCACTGTTGATTGAAATTTCTATATATTTTACAACAACCTCTAAACACCATGCAACAATTCCTTGACAAATAACAAAACTCTTCTCTAGAGGTGCATACTTTTGGGTGTTGGTCCTTCTGGCTCAAAAAATAATTAATTTTTTTTTACTTTTTTAAATTTTAGATTTTTCTCTCAAATGTGTAGTTATTGAAATAAATTAAAAGAAAACCATTTACTTGATCTATTTTTAATTTAATTTGGTCTAGTAAGTCGTTATATATTTAAAACTTAACATTATAAACTAAAACACCAACAATATATCAATTACCATTAACTTGATGGAAAATAGAAATTACTATTTTACTGTTATTATAGTATGTTCTACATTGTCCACAAAACGTAATATATACCTACAGTAAGTTAGGCTCTTATTAAATTAACGATCAAGGAATATTACAACGAACAAAACGTACTACATTTTAAAATTATATTGACTAAAAAAACCCCATTTTGAAGTACTTATTTTTTACGTCAATCATATTAACAGTGATAAAATAAAAATGAAACCATCTGTTGTCAAGCTTGAAAGTTGTTGGTAGTTAAATTTATTTTATAAGAAAGTATTATGTATACGTATTTATATAAGTTATACTCTACTGGTTAGAATATGATGTGATGTAATGTGTGTTATAGTTACATTTATAATTGAAAATATTTGACTTAATGTCCAATCTTAACGACTGGCCTATAATAAATAGTATTTTAACCAGCTGAACTGGTTCAAGTGCACGTAGAAAAGATGTCGGAAAGTACGTTTTTAAATTATTTCATATTAAATACGTTTATTGTGGTGTTCTAAATTACAAATATGTACACGTATGACATATACATCATGTTATCATTATTACTTATTGTTTTTATTGTAAACAGATTGAATATGTTTAAATAAAAAAAAAAATACGTATATATACAATTTTTGACCTTTAGAAAATCAAAACCCTAAAATATATTTTATAACCAAACAACTGTAAAGTGTAAAATAGACCATTATTTGTTTATTAAACTGTCATCAAAGATGTCAGAATAAAAATAATGATATGTCAATAAGTGGTTGAGTGTTTTTCCCCTGTATTTTAATGAGGCATGACCTCAAAAAACCTGATATTTCGTATCTTACTTTTTTCCGTTACATTCTAATAAAATAATTAAAACTATTTATTTTACAAGTTTTGAAAACAAAGATTTTCATAATCTAGAAATGTTTGTAATACCTGTTATAAGATTATTGATTCCGAGTAAAGTGAAGGTTCTATTGTTGTTACAATGGAGTGTGGGCTGTTTTATTTATTTATTTTCGTTAACACATTTTTGAATTTTTGAATATTGTAGAAAAGTAAAAACGTTTTGTACTAAATATATTTATTACAAATTTTAGCAATGGATAATTTCAGAAAAGTCATCGTCTGTACTCCCTTTGGTGGTTATCATTTATTCGTTTTATCTATTTCTATTTCTTCAACCTACTAAGTAAGGCTCTGCAAAAAGAAAATAAAGAACTGAGAGAGCCCATAAAGTATTTCTATAAGTATACTTACCACGAATAATAATAAAAAATCTATAAGTGTAAACGTATTAATAGTAAGTAAGTATGCTAGTGGATATTTTTCTTCTTCGAGGAAAATTGAGGAATCATAAATATATTTTTATATTATTGATTTGCTTTTCTATATGGCAAAGCCCTACGCAGGTAACAAAAAAAAGTTGTATCCAGCCTAAAAAAAAATCTTTGTTAAAATTCAATATTTAATAGAAAATTCTGATCTTTTACAATTAATTCAAATGTGAGGTTTTGATTGTATATTGCGAGTTTTCGACTAAAATCATTCATAGTGTTTTAAATGTTTCAAATTTTTTTTTAAATATATATGTAACTTTTTTTTGTTAAAAACTCAAATCTACCTAAAGGGTTTTGATTGATACTTACTACTGTAAGTACTACTTGTAGGTGTATGTTTTTAATAATACTTTTTAAATATGTTATTGTATAATTTTATGAAAGAATCAGAACTAATTAGAATAATAATTTACCTCTTATAATTTATTTTTTAACTTGATTTAAAAATGCACATATTGTGATGTGTATATACTATATAATTTATATACTTATGAAGTTTAAGCATTTCATAAAGAACATAGGTAGTTTCTTGAATTGCGTTTAAACACCGACAACTTATCATAAGTGACTATCATAGTCATATTTAAACTAAAACTTTATATTATACGTTATCAGGTTAGGATTTTATAAACATAGATTCGCTAACCACGTAATTGTTTTGGAAGCGTAGATAAAAGTTCTTATACATCGGAAGTAAGTAGGTAGGTAGTCAATGAAAAAACTGGAACACTTCACTAAGACATTTTTCTCGTTCCAATAAGGATGCTTCACGATAAGCGTAAATAACAATTTATACAGGTGTTTTTTTAACGCGACGAATAAGTTTTAGTAAATCACGCCAAACATAAAATAATAATCAGACACGAAACCAAAACGAGTAGGTACCTATATACCATTATACACATTATGTACCGCGTTGGGTATTTTAATAGCTCGATCGCGTGACCCCGATGACCGGATAATCGTAGAGCACTGAAATGTATCCAAAAACATTATAACGATTACGACTACCGACAGGATTTGAGCGAGAAAGCATAACGGCTAAAAATGTACCTATTGGTAAACGAAACCGAATGTTTGCACGGAGAGAAAGTGGTGGGCGCGTGCACGGGGTTCAGTGGCGGCGTCCCTACGGCTCTCGATATAACCGCAGCACCAACTGCAGAAGCAGTGGCGGCGGCGATGGCAGCAGCAGCAGATGATCCACATGCTAATTGTAACACGATTGAGGCAGAGGAAAAAAAACACATTTGGACTTGCGAGTAACGAAACTTGTCAAACTGCATTTCTGAATATAATACGACCGAAATTTTAGCGATTCCCCCCGCGGGTCCGTTGGATGTATATAATATAATATAATATAATATATAACTATATAAGTTTACTAGACTAATAAATATTTTTCTAGACACTCCTAAATTTACGCTAAACTACAATTAGTATACGATGAAAGTCTAACCGAAAATATATAATCACTATGTGTGTGTGAAACAAAAAGTACATAATAATATAATAATTGAATATTTATTTCCGTTATAGGTATTGGTATATACAATATATTATATATATATATGGCATTATCGTGTGTGCGTGTCAGTTCTATAAATGTTTTATTGCCACATTGTTTTCTCGACTGCTGTCGTCTTACAACCTTACCCAAAGTATTTTTCTTTTGTCCTTTCCGACACAATCTGGGCTATCTATACCTATCGACTCGTATACCTATAACCTGCAAATAAATAACGCTTTCGACGACATTCACAGAAAATGACTTTGTGTTCCATTTTTGTCTCGATTGTAACAAGACGCGTTCTAAAGCATTATTTTGAGTGAACTCAGTTGTGTGTTTTGAACTCGAGGGACGGAAAACAATTGTAATAGTGTGCGAGCTTATATTTCGTCCAAATATATTTGTAAATCAACTAATATCAACCAGCTTACCGCTAGCAGTTTTATTATTAAGTTCATGATTATGTTTTCACACAAAGGTTGGGACATTAACTAGGTAGATAGCTGAAAAGTTAATTTTTTTTTATACTTTTTAACATTACTAGTTAAACTATACATTAATAAGATAGTTTCTTCCAATTCATATAAACAATAATATATTAAGTACATTATAGGTACCTACATTTTTTTGGACAGTCATTATTATCTTCCTTGTTTAATCACGATATTACAGATTGATTTTAATACAAATAAATATTCCTTGATTTAATTATTTAGTAGACGCTAGTTCCCTACTAGTTAAACTAGTAAAACTCGCCATATTCATTTGAGAGTTAAATATATTGTTGGATAACTTTTAACTTATGAGTTATAACTTAAAGTTTTCAACGTTGACCTAACTTTATCGTTGATTACTCAAGTTATTATTTTTCGTTAATTTTCCGATTTCTTACATTTGAACTTTTACATAATATACCTATTTATACACCTACGTACTTAGGTAACTTACGTTTTCATTTCTGTTGATTACATATTAGTGTTTATATTATACGTTTGTTTTTTGCCTACCTACCTATTGATATTTTATCATACTATTCATACTCGTGTTTTACATATTATTATGTGAACGTATATACCTATTTCTATACAAGTCAGTATTTATTAGCAAGTTGCAGATAGGAATTACGTTGAATTGAAATTGCACATATTTAGTCCGGTATTATATGTGCATAATACATATATTATATTACATTTATATATTATACTGTAACCAGCAGGCCGTCCAGCCGGAAATGTTAGCGCTTTTAATATATGTTTATGTATTACATATATTATATTGTTGACTGAGGTTACAAAAGAAAAGCGAAAGTGCACTGGTGAGAGAGACTTTTGGTACCTACCTATATATAATATAGTTTATACAAAACGGTATTATCCGTCTGTAGAAAGAGAAAATGTACTTTTAACACATATTTAATAACACATCTGCACGTATGATGTATGTAGTCTACCTACCGTTTGACCATGTCAATAGGCCAAAACAAAAAGTATTTGAATGTAGGTATATATTATACGCCGTTTACTTCGGCATACCTTAAAAAATAATGTGCATAGGCGTGAGTAAAATATTATAAGGTTAATGCCACCGTCGCCTTCGCCGCGTGCATAGAAAGCACGACGGAAGTTGGAGTGATAATAATAATATTATATTATATACTGATGCATTTTATAACAGCTATATAATAATAATATTATCATCTTAGCACTATTACACTGGCACACAATATAATATGTAGTTTCGTTTTAGTGGGTAACGATTATAGGTAGGTAATTATTAATTGTACACTTTGTATTGATAAGCTACGGCTATTTAAGTTCTATAGTCAGTCATTTATTTTCCTTAAGTATATTCGTACATGATATGTCGGAACAAAGTTATATGATTAACTCATATAAGTATAGAGATTTTAAATTTTAATTAAATATAATTATATACTTGCAAATAAATTTGGTATGCGAACTTTCAAATTAATTTTTTTTTCATGTACCTATATATATATATATATTATATTTATCTCAAAATATATTGCAAAATAGCGTTATTTTGAATATATACATTTTAGAATTTGATGGTAATCGCTTTAAATTGTATAGGAACTAGAACGATTAATGTCTCTATAACGGCTCAAACACGCCTATTCATATAATAATTCATCTAAACTATGTGTTTTATTACAGTGGCCTACTCAATATCTATAAATCCCGATATTTTTAATATTTGTTATTGGTTATTATATATTTTAATTATATAGTTACTTTGGGAACTTGTTTAATCCGATAGGTGGAAAATGATATACTTTATAATATTTAAAAATATGTTAAACTAAAGTTTAAAACTATTGATCCTAATAAATTTTCCACTTCAAACTGCAGTAATAATATATATTATTTAATAGTATACAGTATTTATATCTAATACAGAGAAATAAGAGAATAACATTGAGAATAATATTTAAAACCTTGTTTCAAAATGCATATTTGGTTGTACATTTTTCAAAATTAGTATATATATAATATATATGGATTGGCAAAATGTTGAAGTTTATTATTGTTAAAAAAAAAAAATTGTACGAAACAAAAATTAAATGGTAATAATTTTAGCTACATCGGGATGAATGAATAATCAATTGTCTTATAGCCCAGGGTCCTAGTAACACGTGACTGGTAGTCTGTCAATGAAATATTACTTGGAAGCGTATAGAAAGCATAACATCGCTCAGTATGAGGTAACCTACATAACTGTGCGTGTATACCACTCAAATATGAATTGTATGATGCTGTGATATTTTAATACCTATTCCTAACCGGTTATCAGCGCCAAGCGGTCTGGTAATCAGATAGATACGAACAACCACCCATTAATAACCACGTTAAAAACGAAACCTGTGCAAGTTATTTAAATGCATAAATACAACTGTCGGTTGTCGCCACTATGTCTGGTATAAAGAATTTCGAAAATAGAAAACAATTATCTAACTAAAACAAAAAAAAAAAATAGATGTGAAAGATTAAAACTGTTGATTAATATTGACAACTTACTGTCAAAGTTGTAGATTTTCGTATAACTCGTTAAGCATAAGCTACAAATATTTTTAAACTTTGATTTTATATTACTATATTAACTGAACATCATCACAAATCTTGTAGATACTGTCAAAATAACTCAGACGTAAAAACATTATTTTTAAAAATACAATCTCTAACTGAACATGATCTATAACGAGTTTACTCATAATTTATATTTAAACTTACTAATGTGTTATTTATACATTTTCTCCATTTAAGTATAATATAAAACATAATAAGTACCTACTTATGTAATAAAACGTTATAGGTACTCTAATAATCTACACCTTAAAATAGGTAATAACATGTTTTAAATGCTTTATCTTGGTTACACAAACAATATCTATTCGATATAGTCAAATCCGTTTCATACTTGATCCAGCGTATCCATTGTAATTTAGCTTGTCTGTGGTTAATGGTAATATACGATGATTGTACACGGTACCCGCCGTATATTTAAGTATTTAAAATATTAATCACAAAATAAACAGTTATGTGGAGTATGATTAGGTGACCTAGGAGACCAGTTTCCAAGCAACAGTTGAACCATTTTGAATAACCCTGTATTTTAACAGTATATAGCATCTCTTTGCCTACATTAACAAATACAAATTTGTTTAATTCTTTTTTTATAGTAGGTACCTACCAAATGTTATGTTTTCTTAGTAAAAAACTATGTCAAATGACTATAACAAATGTCAAATTCAATACAAATAATTCACTTGTTAAAAATGTACAATTAATTTAATACCCCGTACTTACCTAATCTATGTATAGTATAGGTACACGTTTACTACATTTTTAATATGTACCTACTACGATTGTGGTAATTTTTACGTCTAAATATTTAAATGTAAAACATTCTACTATAACTATCTAGTAACAAAAATTATCGCATTACCCTACGCAGTTCATAGTAGGTAAGTACACTAACATATTTCTTCGATGTCTTTATATAAAGTGTTTATATAAAGTGTTTTTTTAAATATTTATTTATATATACTGCATATTATTTTAAATATTGATATTTTTAATTTGAGCTATTTATTACAACACTAATCGTAATTTATAAATATACTAACTACTATTTGAATTTAGTATTCGTTAAACGTATCATAGATAAAATATTGAATGTGAAATCTTCGAAACTCGCCTAATGTTTTAATTTTAAACGATATCAATGTTTTACTTTCACAGTTAAAAGGGGGGACTCATTTATATGGGTAATTATTTTAATATGTATATCATGTTAGTACCAATATATCATACATACTTATAACTGTAATACTAAAATTATTAAAATAGTAATAATAATCATAATATTTTCTATCGACTATCGTGTGCCATGTAATGACTCAACGTTCTACGTGTGCCTGTACCTATTAACTAACCTTCTATTTATATTGAACTACAATTTATTGGCTATAATAATTATTCAATTCTCACTTTTATAGGTACATTATATGGTGTAGTTAAACTATATAATAGCCAATAGGTATAAACCGATTCAAAATGTATATATTTATTGAAATTGAATCAAGGTATCGTTGCAGTATTTGATTTGTACGAACGGATGTTTCAAATGTATCATCTATATTATACATAACAATATAACATACGTAGATACACTATAGTCCCGTATAACCTGAAGCTTCTCTGGACAGGTGATTATCTTGGGAAACAGCTGACCATCATCGGGGGAAACCCCCGTGGGTATGGCAGAAACAAGCTACTGTAGATCATATATAAATTCTGCCAAACAGCCGACCAGACTAAGGACTTACTCCCGGTAACAACACCCCATGAGTTTAACCCGTCTAGTCAGATTGTCCACAAGTATTTTTGCAAGCCAGCAGCTGAGAGATTTGTACTTGATTGTAGTTCGTTGATGGTTTTAATTTGGAGATCATTGTGAGTAGGATCATTATTTATTTGTTATCTAGGTACATACCAATATATTAAGGCACTTGGTGATGATACAAAAGTACATAATATTATTTTTAAAGTAAATAGTAGTAAAACGCATACCTTAACCACTATTAAATAAAAAAATATTTTTTTAGTACGATATCATTGGTAAAGTGTCTGTATAGGGTAATTTCTACAAAAATTATATATATAGGAATTATCTAGTGTTTCTAAAGCCGTGTTATAAAACGACATATTGGGTTATGGAATTTTTTTTGGAGAATATTTTTTACATAAATACTCTATGGAGGACAAGATAATAATATGAGACGTGAAATTGCTGCTATGATATAATTATAATTTATAAAAATTAAATATATAATTGTTGTTTCGTATGGTTCTCTTCAGTTTTGTTGGTAAACGGTTGGGGCTAAGTGGTACTAACTACTAGTTGGTCGTAAGTTACTCCCACAATTCTTTGGTGTAATTTCTAATTTTTGAACTAACCACCGCCACGGTGTCACATCAAGAAAATACATTTATTATAAATATTATTAATTCATTTTAAAATATTAAAATGTAATCTCAACAATATTGTTGTACCTAACGCTAAATTTGAAATTTTAATGACTCAGTAAAAAATATTACCTATTTGGTTTATGGAATGAATATTTATTGAGTTCTATATCAATATTAAATACCATATATTGACAATACATTACTTGAACACGGTTTCGCTTGAATTAATTAAACAACTAAACGAGATATTTGAGAAAAACACGTTTTTCTTAAAATCTGTAGATACAGTGTGCCTGTGTAAAGGTTAAAATATCACTGAACAGGATATTTTTAAACTAGTTGTTACCGTCAGTTGAGCCCAACTACAAGATGTTTAGATGTATAATATTCAAACACAAATCATCCGATTGTTAACCTACTCACACTAGAAACAAAATTTAATGAACTTTCCATTACAAAAAATTAGTGAAACCAAGAAAAGAGATGTATTTAAATAAATTTATATACATATTATACCAATAATATGTTTTTAACTTATTAATACCTAATTGATTCTTGTTTATAAAATAGAATAGGTATTATAATGAATCAAATATTTTTCAAGAAAATAAAAATATGATATTTACTCGTTAATTATGATAAACATTACCTATAAATATTTTGTAGACGAGTAAGGTCTTAAATGAAAAACATCGATAAATGAAACTACAGAAGCAAACATAGTAAGCAAGTAAGATACTGGCTGTAGCCCTAAAGCGCAAAATATGACCCAAACGTAACCCAAAAGCGCAAAAATAAATATTCCATAATCGCAAAAAGAAATACTTTTTTAACAAGCCATAAGTGCAAATTTATTTTACAAAAATAAAGTGTATTTTATTAAAATCATATAGTTATTAATATTATGTTATTCGTGATTATAAAATAAATAAAAAAATTAAACTCGATTTAACTCGATCACTGTCATATTTTTGAATTATTATAAAAGTACTATGTTGTTTATTTAATTTAATTAATTAATAATTTTAAAATGAAACCTATAGTGTAACGGGTACAATATTGTATCGGTAATAAATTTATTTTTGCGCTTTTATATGTACCACTGTAGGTAGTAGTCATGGTATATCGAACAAAATAGACAATTTGCGCTTTTGGGTTTCACCGAAGATACTACGTTTAGACTTAGGTCCGTGCAACTTTTTTTCTCCTTATCACCTAGAAACCTGAAATAATAAAGTTAATTAACAATATCTGCAAGTACTAATCGGTATATTTAGGTACTGTGTACTTATATGAGTGGTGGATTTAGAATTTAATTTAATTATTGATTTTTTTTTTTATGTATTGGTAGTAAATAGTATAAAAAATAAAACTAATACTGTGTAGGTACTTGAATAATAAATTTTAAACGCCTAGAATTTTGTTTAGGAAACAAGATATCTAATAGGTTTTCTTAAAATGTTGTCACTTATATAAGTAAATAGTGGATTTTTAGGTTTAAACATGATTCTAATATTGAATTTATAAAAACCTTAAAATATTATCTTAATAATTCTTAAATTAGTGAAATATAAGTACTATTTTTTCTTTACTTCAAATAATTTAAAAATGTGAACACCAGTTACAAAAAGAAATAATTATTATATCAATATTTTATAGCGTAAATGCGTAATAGTTATGAGTTTATGATATAACAATATTATATTCCTGAGTCACAATCATTAAAAATGGCCAGTCTATTAACCTAGATGAATGTAGGCGGAGCGGCCCCTTAAATCCACTAATCGCATTTAATATGAATAGTTATTAATAATTACTATGACTATTTTAGTAGTGTTGGGTTATGTGCACGCGTTAGCGTGTATTCAAGAGATTTATAAAAAAAATACCTCCTGGAAAATAAAACACATAATTCAAAACAACGTTTACTCGATGTTTAGAATGAGTCTTAATTCAATACGTACTTACCTAAAGGTTGAAATAATAACATATATTATTATAAAGTGAAATGGATTTTTGTACGATAATGATATTGTTATTGCAGCGAGAATGCACACATATAGGTCCGTCCATACTTGTAATAATATTCTGTGCATAATATACGTATCGTCGGTATTCACCTCACGCAGGTCATTGATTTATTTGCAGCAGTTTCGACACCACCACGACGGTCGTCGGTTCATTTTCTTTTCGGTCGAAGAATATATAATATAATATTATAATAAAATATCATGCACAGTATACTGTCTCTATACGTTATATATTTATTTAAAAAGGTACCTATGCACATATTATTATAAGTACTACATATTATTATTGTTATTATTATTATTGTACACGTTATTCTCACGTGGTGCCCAATAAGCATTATATTTTATATTATGATATACGTGATTTGCTTGTCTAACGCACGCCGGGCTCGAATCGAAACAATGCCAATAAGTTTCACTTAAATCCATATCTAGAATATTATGAGGTGGCGGCAGAGCGGCGGCTTGCAGATGCACGATATGTATATATATATATATATATATATATATGTAATAAAATAATATATAAATTACATTGTGTATGAAATATAATAATGTATATAATTACGCAGCGACGTCCGCATTTATTGTAGATCATTTTTGGCATTGCCAAGAGAAATCGATGTGACATTTACCTCTCTACAACGGGCTCAGCGCGTCGTAAATCGTATATTGTGCAGAGACTCTATAGAGATTATTTCTTGCACATTTCTATAATATATAATATTGTAATTTATAAACAAAATTACCCTATGTAAGTAGAATAATATTATGAGCACTTGCCGAAATATACCTGTACTATATGCACACGCTATATACAGAGTGATTCACCTAGCATGATTACCCTATTTTACTTCTATGATGAACAGGTATTCGAAATCTGACTTTTGGAATTCTTAAATATTCTTAAAGACCGTTTTTTCAAATTTTTTGTATTTTTCGATCTACTTAAGGAGTGTCCTATGGAGATACAAACATCTGTTTTTCAAATGAAAACCCACTTTTTCTACTCTTAATAGTATTTGGTAGATATATTTTCTCAAAATCTTGACGTATCAAAAATCAAAATTCGAATGAGTAGTTTTTGAGTTATTTAACATTGTGTACTAAGAATGAAACTAAGTTTCATGATAATGAATTGGGATCATACGGGGGCGCTATGAAAATTTGAAAATTTTAGTAATCCATTAATATTTGTAATTAATGAAGTATAATAATAATACTGTATCCGATATTATAGGTATATCTATTTCATATTTTTGTAAAAAGACGATCTACTAAATTATTTACAGTAAAATAAGGGGGGAGGGGTTCTCCTTTGAAAAAAAACGATAGTTTGTATCGCCACAGGGCACTCTTCAGGTAGGACAACAATAATCTCGAGAATTTGAAAAATGGTTTTTAAATAAGTAAATATATTTAAAAATTCCAAAAATTAGAATTTGAATGAATTCATTATTAAAAGAAAAAAATGGGGGTGAGTGCATGCTTGGTGAATCACCCTGTATGTATACCGAGTACCGACTATATAATATATATATATATATACGTTTTTCGATAATTTTCGACGGCGTCGTCGCCGGAACGCTTTCTACACTGCACATTTATCATATATAATATACGTATAATAATATAATATCGTATGTACCTAAGTGCGCGCTCCGCCGTTGCGGAATTAATAATATTCTCATTTTATGCCAGTTAGGTATAATGTATTACAATTCTCCGAGCAACCAGTAATTATCGCGTGCCCGTCCGACGATAGAGGAGGCCCCGTTGTAATAACATCTGCACGTCCACGCATTACGACAATATCTCAATAATATATTATTATTGCGCAATAAATAACCACTGGGAATATATAATATTATTATGAGCTTAAAATTCATGAGTCATGTACTGCCTAATAAAACATTGTCCCGAGATCTTCCGTTATTTTATATGAAACAGTATATAGGTACTTAATATATGTATAGTTATCGACTTTTGTGTTTTTTAAACCCAGCATATTTTTTATTACAAATTTGAACGGAAACAAATTGTCAATGTGATTTGAATGTATTGCCAAGCCTATTTAATATAATTTTACACATTTTAAATTTAAAACACATTTAAGAGGTAGATACTCGAAAATTTTTTTACGTTCAAATTTGAAATAAATATAATACAGGTTGCCATTCGAACAATTTAAAAATTAATTTTATTTCTCGAGATTATTGCCTTGTACGCGAGTATTTGCGTTGAAAGAATCATTCTCTGTAATAAAAATCACCATCTAGAATCGGATCGTAGTGACTACTGTTTTAACAATAAGTTGGTTGACGGAAAATATCACGATTACAGGCTCGCGTATGTGTGTAGTGTGTACCATCGGTGGATACATATAATATCAACTCTTATAAATTTAGCAGCACAACCCTAACAGACGATTTGAAATACATCCCAAAAATTAGTTGAATTATACTCGCGCAGATTTTGTTGGACTCGATTTTCGTTTTTTAAGTTTGTACTGACTGCCAACAGCACAATTTTAAAAATTTTACTAGAATAGAAAATGTTGAGCTTACTTTGTCGGTGATACAATTGTTCGTCTTGCGCAAAATAATAATATTTTATTGAATACGCCTCCCTAGAAAAAATCCATGAAAACATCTGATATTGTCCTACACACTCTCAGAATTAAGTAAAGGATCAATGCCCAGTCAGATAGTGTAAATAGAAAAAAAAAATAATAGAAAACCGTCATAATATTATGAATGCACGGTATTGTTTTAAATTATTTTAACGGTTTTTGGCCCCGACGAGTGAAAGCGAACACGTTCCAAGCTGACGCAAGACGTTCGCTAAATGTTAACGACCCGATAGATGCCGAAATCCCCAGTGGCGTATTTGAGAGTTTATTTTGAGGAGAGGGCTTTGCAAAATTGATATTAAAAAATACGTGTTTTTTTTTTAAAAAAATGATCATTACCTAACCAAAATATTTTATCTGTATAAATGCCTAGAAAACTTAATATAGTATGCCTTCGCAGTAAATGAGTAATATTTTATAAAAAAAGCTATTGGTGGGCATGTGATCGACTCACTCAAATACGCCACTAGATTGCTTAATGTCGATAATAAACGCCACTGCGTGGTTATTATTATCATAAGCCAACAGTGATAGCTTCTGCCCGCAAATGTATAGTAAGTTATAAGTATATAACTATTATAAGTACAGAATGAACGATCTTATAACTAATTACTTACCTAATTCGATATTTGTTCATCAAAATTTTCAAAATATTATTCTGCTTAGGAAGAGAAAATGAAAATGTACTCTAACAGTGAAAAATATCATTATTTTTTCATCAAAAACATTGTATTCACCATCTCTGTTTCCAAAAACTTTCAAACTATTCAGAAAAATGAGTGTTTATTATTAAAATAACCACCCCGCCGTATACATTTACGAATTAACAATCAACGTCGGCTATAATGCATTTTTATACTTTTCACTCCTATATTATACCATTTATTTTATTAAATGTTATTTAACACAAATCGTTATTTTACGAACAGGCCACTGTAGACTTGATAAAACCATTTTAATATAATTCGTTGAACCGAAACTCGATTGGGAGGCTCAGACATAAATCCTTGCCCGGAAGTATAATCGCGTTGAGTTAGGTACCTGCCTGTTATAGGGAGGTTACCAAGTGCTGCATTTTCGAGGATGCACGCGGCCGGCAATGGCGCGATTTCCGGGAAACGTAGCAGAGTTCTGCCTCAGGTTTTGACGGCGATATCTGTTGAAAAATTTCTTTCCGTTCGTCCGCGGCAAGAAGGGAAAACGACGCGTACGACATCGATACAACTATAGGTATACACACAACACATATTATTATACATTTAATATAAAATCGTCGTAGGTTTACTACGCGCGCTTACGGAAAAGGACAATTCATTCGAAAGTCACGGCGCGCGAGCATAAACTTACCTATACTCATATATAGGTACTCGACGTTTATATATACATCATAAGTGCGTAAGTATACCTGTATAATATAAATATATATATATATATATGTTTATGGCGGCATTGAACCAGTTCTGTATATGCACAGCGGACAGAGCTAGGTTTATATTTTTTTTTTTAATTGGGACATCCGCACATACACATATCTGTCGCGCGGGCTGACCGACCTGAGACGACTGTTTCGACTGTTTCGGCGACCCCATCGATTGCCGGTTACAATATTATAATATTATTATTATTGTTGTTGTTGTTATTGTTGTTGTTCGTGGTATAGTGGTTATAGTGGTTGCCACGTTTTACCTGGTCGCTGGACTCACGTCTAGTATAAACGGCATCAAAGTACTCACGTAAATCACGAAACTACTATACTTGCGACTATAATAATAATAATGACCCTGCTCCTCTCTGTACCACACGGTCCATCGACAATGTGTATGTAAAAAAAAATACTTCTCCGTCCCCCTTTTATTTCCGGGTGTCCGTATTATTAGTATACCGTGGTATCTCGCGGACTGTACCGTGGCGAGAGAGAGTAGATTTTCCTTCTTTAATACTATTATACTAAGCGACGACAGCTGTTGCCGCAGACGCGTATATAGAAGCGGATTTCCTCTGCAATTTTTTTTATATAAAAGGACATGTACTTATTTCATAAATTTATTATTTTTTTTTTACCATTGACCACTCTCGGACTGCGGCGGTCTCTTGGTTTTACGATCTCGTGCCACCACTGCTTTCAGGTACAGATCCGCACGCACAAACACCATGATATTATATGTAACTGTTGAAACGATTTTAAAATATCGTCTGATGTCTCCCATGTACATTTCTGTATATGTATACCTAAACATTATAATGTAATATACCTATACCTGGTAAAAAAAAATAAGTGCATAATATATTTAATCGTCCGTCAGCCCATGATCCGTGCGATGTGTGAATGATATAGCAACACTAATATTATAATCAACAATAATTATGAAAAAAAAATTATACCATCAACTATAGTTTAATTTTTTATTTAGGTTAGGAGAGTACTATAATAGTATATACGATAAGTGTAAGGAGTATTCGGGTTAATAGGGGTTGTTGCTGTGGGGAAGAATGAAATTAATTTTGTTGTATTGTTTTGAAGACGGCTTGTGAATTTAGAGTAATATAGTTTGGCTATAGTTCAGTGATTTTAAGAATGTGAAGAAAGACTGAATAAATTCAGTTTAAAACGTACGAAAGAGCAGGGTAGTTATGAGTCTGAGAATTTGTTTTATTTGAATACTTGTAGTATAATATTCAATAAATAAATAAATATTCAGTATTGGTTTTATTTTTTGGCAGAGCTCCTAAAAATTGAATAGTAATATATAGGTACATTCATAATATGGGGACATGGGGTATAAGGTAATAAATAAAGATTCTGGGTTTGAGGTTTTACTGTGAAGCATTTTTTAGTAGGTAGAAGAGGTCTAAGTAAATTAAGCCATCTATTTAATTCTAATGTTATAAGTATGAAAGATACAATATTGGTCCATTCAACGTCCACGTCAAACATTTATCGAAAATAAAGCTTAGGGATTTGTATCAAATTTCTCTGTATCAGATTTATGGTGGTATAGGTTTGCTGTTTATGACATGTACCACCGGGGGTTGAAAATAACGGAGAGCAAATGTTGTGTGGAGTGATTTGGTATGAATATCATATAACAATCGAGGAAAGCATTAACGCACCCCGTTTGTTAGAAAAACTCAGAATTTGCGTTCCTGGTAAGTAGTAACACCAGGTTTCAATAATCATTTAATCTTCCTACTGGTAAGTCAAATTAATTTTGTAAAAAAAAAAAAACACTTTGTCCCACATGGGCTATGATTTGATATAAGTATACCAGATACCTATACAATGCCTGGTCAGTTAAAATATAATAATGTATTATAATATAGTAAGTACCTACCTACATTAGTCATCAATCGAACAGTTTGATATATAATTTTAATTGTAACGAATAAATACGGAATAATCAATACAAATAATCATACATATGTCATATTATTTTAGTTATTTTTCAATCAATATAAAATACTCCTATTGTGTGAATCGATTAAAACATAATTATTAAATTGCTTTTGTTATACAATAGTGTAAATTGTACATACACAGGTATATTATAATATACCTATTATTTGATTTATCAACCACTATTTGCAACACTGCAATTGTTCTTTTTATAAAACAATTCTTAATTAAAACCTCAAGTTATATTCTAATAATTCAAAATTCTATTGAATAATATAGAAAATTATAAATTTACAACTTTACTATATCAGATTTATTTTCATTCGCAAACTACATTATTTCTTATTTTAGGGCGTTTTAGTACGGCAATATCTATACGATTGTGTATGACAAATAGTAAGTATACCAGGCTGTCATATGTTTCTAAATTTTATATTCTGAAAACTAAAAATATTATAATAATTTAGAACCGTTGTATTCTGCATTACTTGAGCGTTAAATGTTACAACTAAGGTAGATTATAGTCTACCGATTATATCTATATTCCACCGGGGTAACAACTAAATAGCACCAGTGGTGTGACCTTACCTAAATGTAAAGTTCTATTGTTAAATATTGATACTTTGATACTTTTTATATAATATAATATTATTAATATCATCGACATATGTTTGCAGAGTGCCTACTATTATTTTTATAAATCATAATACAATATCATTTTTTAAATAACATAGTTTTCAAAACGGAAAAAATCATCCTTATATTAAATCGGGTCGTCCTAGGGGATAGATATACATTATAGAACCAAGATTAAACATACCCAAGACACCCCCCCCCCCTCAAATTGCGCCACTGTATGGTTAGGCACTATTATTATATTATTATTCGAGATTTATAAACATGTAGACATGTAGTATTGGAATATGAATCAAATGTAAACAATTATTGGAACGGTAAATAATATTAGTCGGCGTCTTGATAGTTGGCGTTTATATTATTGACGTATCACCGAATAAAAATACTCTAATAAAATACGCATTTTGAACGGTCCTTCTCAGTATATTATTTAATAATTTGTGGTATCTGTTCCGCATTCGAAAGGTCGTGGACACCACACTCATTTATTATTTCCGATTGAAAAGCATGAGTGTTTGTTCTACACGATAACAAAATATAAATAACAATGTATGTTATTATTATTATTATATCATCGATAAACCCCTCTCTCGGCTTTCCCATAGTCTACAATAACAATATTATGCTTGTGTGTACACTGCAGGTAAAACACCTATATCGTACATAATATGGAGCGTGTGCATATGAAACATGATCACTCCAAGTATACCCACATCATTTACCTAAATACTTTAATGGCCATTTTAAACGCCAAAGGTGTCGAACATAATATGTCACTTGAACGTGTAACAGACCACAGACCGTAATAATATTATTCTGTGCATGAAAAATAACGGCATGAGGGATTCAACACCACGACTCACAATGATAAGGCGGAGACTAAAATTATAATTACGCGCAGTACCTAAGACACAAATTGTGAAATGTTTATTTAAGAAGAGTGTAGAATACAAATTTCTGAAATTTGGTGCCTATTTTGAATTGTTTCAACTATTATTGATTGTAAATTTACAAAAAATAATTAGAAGCAATTATGTAAATAGCCTTATAGTTAGTAATAATAATACTTATAAAAGGTTTATAACATTGTTTTTGAAAATAAATAATCTTTTTAGAGGTGCGCGAAGGTAACGAATTAAGTAGAGGACTAATTTCCATTATTATTTAGTTTTCATATTTATTATTAGTTGATATTATTATAGTAATCGACGATTTCGATTGGTAACAGTAAACTCTGTACTTTTCACACAGATTTCATAATAATACGACGTATAGTCTTGAACCACAGATATTTTATACGACAAAAATGAATAGTACTGTATTAAAAATAGCCATAATATGCTCATTATAAACATTAAATATTTTTAACAAACTATTGAATTGGACAATGGTATACTTTGTTTATGTACTTGAAGATCCATGCCAATGGAATTCATTTATACATTTTTTACTCACATAATGTATAACGTTCACACTGATGTTCAAAATTCAAATAAATATACAATTTATTATAGTCAAAGTCAAAGTACTTTGACCATAAAAATGAATGCTAAACAGGAAATAAAAATATAATACATTGACAATGATGATAATGTGGAAGAGTAAAAAAAAGTATTAGGTTCATCGGTTGATGTATAAATAATTATTAATATTTAACTTTTAACATTAAAGTGATTTTTAATTTTTATTTACAATCTTAATAATCATGCAATAAATAATAAAAAACTAAAAAGTAGGTAAGTAGATATTTGTACAAATTTAAATTTAAAAAAGGTACTCAGTTATAGTTTATAGCAACAAAATACTAATGTGGACACCAAGTGTATCTCCTCCATAGGTAGCCATAACTTCTCCCCCCAAAGCCCGTATATGTTTATTTTTTCTTTAGGAACCCCGTTAACATTAGGTATATAGATATTATTAATTCCTATATTAATTCAAGACACAATATTTAGTTAAATATAGTCTTAAAATAAAGGCTACATTAAAATAGTTACGATAAAAATAAACTAATTCAAAAATGCTGTTTTAAAAATTGTCAATGCAAATTTGGTAACAAGATTTCATTTAGCACCCACATTATCCAATTCACTAAACTTCAGCTGTTGAATTTGGGTATTGGTCAAAGAGAGTCCAAATATACGTTCAATTGTCTGTTTGATGTCAACTCCCATCAAGGAATCCATTCCTAAATCAGCTAAGGTAGATGCAGGCTTCACAGAGAGTGGATCTTGAATTCCTGTAAACGAAAAAAAATAAATTAAGTGCCGTACAGTTCAAAAAAGATAAGTATTATAATTTATAACTTATATAATAAAATTAAACCTATGTTACATTAAAATAATTCAGTGTTGTATAATAAATAAACTATAGGGTATTAATCAGTGTTGTAAAATGTTAAAATACTAAAATACAGAACTATGATTATGATATAAAAGTTAAAAGTATGGTTGACTATATAGTTATGTTTAATATCCTTCATGAAACTAAAATAATAAAATACTATTTATTTTCAATAATTTGTGATTTATATTGTACAAATAATTACCCATAATTCCGGAAACGATTTCTGTGAGTGATTGTGATTTTGAATTTTCTGTCAGTTTTCTTTTAGTTGGTATCACATGCGAAGCAACGACGGCTGAACTTTGTGTTAATAACGTATCCAACGCCGTTAAGCAAGACGATATTTTTTGGGCCAGAGTTCCATTGATTTCTTTTTCTTCGTTGCCACGAGTTAATAAATAAGCCATACCGACGTCACCGATGCCTCCCCATTGGATAGATTGCTGTGAAATAAAAAATTAGTATAAAAACATTGTTTCTCTAACACCCATTATCGTTACCGATGTCTGGAAAATGTATGAGACGTGGTGTATACAAACGATTTTTTCTTACCGCTGGCAAACCTCGTTTTTGTCTCTGCTCTGAAATCCTTTCCATGATGGAGTTTGCATAACCGTAATTGGTTTGGCCCCTGTTACCCCGTCCACACGAAATAGACGAAAATGTGACGAAATATTCCAAATCCTTGCTAACGCCTTCCGACGCTTCGTCCAAATATTTAGTAGTTAAGACTTTACTATTGTACACAGTTTGGAAGTTAGCAACTGTTTGGTTTTCAAAGATTCCGTCTCTCAAAACCTAAATTGTCAAACAATCATTTATACATTGTGACGTTGTGAAAATCAATATAAAATGCGAGAAAATTCGTACCCCAGCTAAGTTGAAAATTCCACCAAGTGGTCCTAGACTGAGGGCCAATTCAACAGTATCCTTAGCTCCCGACAATGTTGTGAGGTCAAACGTGCTGATTTCCACTTTGATATTTTGGCTTTTCCAAATATTAATCCTATATTTCTGGTATCCAGTTTGAATTCCACTCCGAGAACAGAGAATAATATTTGTTGCCCCGCGTTCAACAAGCCACTCGGTAAGTTCCATTCCAAATCCACCAAGACCACCTAATAACAATTTCAATTTAATTTCAAATCTAAATACATACTTTGAACTAGTTTTACCTGAGAGTATGTAACTTTTGCTTGGATCAAAGTACACCCGTCGATGTGCTGCAAAGTTTAATCTTGGAGAATCCCCGGTCACTTCAACGATTATTTTGTTTCCAGTCTTATTACTAGCGTATGATCTATTTGAATACAAAATTATAATTAATCTTAAATAAAAACATGAAATATTATTTTAGTGTACCTGAAAGCAGACTCGATATCAGAATATTGGTAAATAGTAAACGGTAGAGGTTTAACGACATCAAGTTTTATTCTTGATTCTATGAATGAATACATAGTGTCAACAGCCTCATTATTTAAAATAGGAATATCTTCAAATTTGGCTGTTATAACTCCAAATCCATTTGGTGAATCTAAAAATAATATGATTATTAGCTTCACATAATATTTATTTCTAAATAAATTGGTTCTACTAGAAAAATAAACATTTCAACCTTACTCATAAATGTTAGGGTTTGCAATTTATTCCTACATGGATGAATGTTCACTTTTATATTTGTATGTAGTGTGTTACATTACATCGTGCATATAATTATTTATATAAAATTTATCAATACAAATATGTATTTACAATTCAAAGAAAATAATTGATTTTATAAAATTTAAATTTTGAATACCTAAAATTGTCTCTAAGTCACTTTTCAAATCTTATTCAAACTATTAAAAATGTTGTAATAAGTTTTCATCAATTTATAACTGGATACGTAATTAGTGCGTGTTAAAATTAAAAAAAAATATATTTTAGAATTATTTACTTGATAAAACTGAAACATCTGTATTTTCGGTGATGATAATTTTTGCATCATCAGCAAGCAGTTCTGGCAGACGATTGGAACAATATTTGGACAGAACAGCGTAATCAACTTTTTGATTTAATGTCAATTTTGATACCAAGTGAATGAATTTTGAATCGAACCTTGTAGTTGAAACCGGATTTACCTTTATTTAATATAAATATTATATTAAGTACCCAGTAAAAAAATTCCATTCCAATAATCATTTCGATAACTCACTTCTGGGTAGGTGGTTTTAATAACTTCAAGTTGTTCATTAGTTTCAGCTATGACAAACACTTTACACTTGAGAGATAGTGCAATAGCAATAGCTGCATAGTTTACACTATTTTCACTAATAAATACCAACACATTTTTGGATTCCGATAAATTTCCTTTATATATTAAAGCGTAGGTGGCCTAATACATATTAACAATATATTTATTAAACTCAAATAATATGGTTTAATCATCCGAGACACCTTACCACATAGTAAGAGTATGGGACAGTAGCGGCTTGACTCAGAGTCCAACTTGTCGGTACATTCCATAAAATAGCATTATTCTGATCGACTTTCGATGATAGAGCACCAGTTTTAACCAATCCCATTACCTTTTGACCATTTGGTTTAATACCGGAAAATTCTACTCCAAAATCAGTTTTCTAAAAAATATATGTGACATAAAAACGTACAAAAATATGATTGAATAATAAATCATTCACCATTGAAGAAACTGCTGATAAATCGACATTATTAACACCAGCATATGATATTTGTATAGAATCACTGCTGTCATAACTGTTGGAATATCTACAAATAGGATACAATATTGAGAATAGATACAATAAGATGATGACAAACAATGTTTGATAAAAAATTTAGTATAATATCTACTTTGAAGATTGAACCCATTGAAGTGTTGTCAGATCACCTTTAGAAAGTACAGACACTTTAGCGTTGGATGTTTGAACATTTGTAGCAAGTCTTACATCAATTGGTAAATGTCTGTAGGATCCCCAAATCCCATATCTTTCCACGTTAAAGAACAAATCGGTTTCAAGCAGTGGGTCAAAATCTTTTAAAGTATATTTTTTACCAGACTCGGTCATTATACATCTAAACAAAATAGATATTTTATTATGTTACAATTATCTTTTTTATGAAATAAATTTACTACCTTATGGGATTTTCTTCACCACTGAATTCTTCTACTAAGCATTTAGACAGACCAAGAACACCGTTGATATTTTTGTCACTATAAACTACAACTTTTTTGTTTGTATTTCCTTTTACATCGGCTAGTTCCTTTTTCAATGATTCAACCCACGAAAACTGTTCATCCTCGATGTTCAATACTGTGTACTCGTATTTTGGAGAAATCTGAAAGAATATTTTATTGAATATATTATTTTAAAAATTCCATCATAAGATTAACTTACTTTTTTCAGGAGGAAGTATTTCTTATTATCGTTTTCAATAACGGTTACTATTTGGAGATTAAATGATTTCAATGTTGACGGAGCAATGGCAGATTTATTTTCAACTAAAAGAACAAATCCTCTCGGAGCTAAAGCCGCAGATATTTTAGCCAATAATGTAGCGTCAAACTGAATATCATCGGAAACTATCAAATGACATCCATCCGGTAACGACTCATTTTGGATATTAAAGTCGACGATCTCAATATCTAATGACGATAATTTGCTTTGATCGATATTAACCGACCTGTTCGAAAAAACTGTATAATCCACCTAAATAAACGTCAAGGTCAATTTTATTTATATAGCAAAAAAACTATCAAACTTTTAAAATGCATTACATAAAAGTTGGCTTCTGCTTCAATTATTTGAACGATTTCGAAAGCCAATAAGTTCTGGTTATGAACTTCTGCTGCTTTAACATGGTGCACTCCTATGTTTTCCATGAACAAACCAACTAAAGAGTAAAGAACCTCGTACGTAGACAAATCGTTTAGCTAATAAAATAAAACAGAACACATTTGTTTTTACTTATAAGTATCGAATTGTTAAAACACTTACTGTATACGTGAACGGAATAAATGAGTGACGTTCCAGAGTTGCTGGAAGTTGTGCATTCTTTTTCAAAGGAGCAGGAGTAACTTTTAAATGAGAAATAGTAACTCCACCAGATTGCGTTGTTTTAGCATAACCAAAATGGTTTACTTCGATTTCTAAGCATACGTCGAATAAAATAAGTTTTAAAATACTGTATACTTGCACTTTTACCTTTCATGCACTACCTTTAGTGTTCGAAGACCCTTTAGCTACTTGCTTATGGTACACGGGGTCAATTATAACTTCTTTAATGTAAGTTGGTAAACGAAGTTCCCTAGTTTTAATAGATATAAGTTCAAATTGTAAAAGTGTATCAATAAAGGATACCCAATTTCCGGTCCATGCGACTTTACCTTTGGAACCTAAAACAAAAACAAAATAGTTATATTTTGCTTTTATAAAAATTGTTTGTAAAGCTTACCTTCACCGTTTGCTTCTACAAAACCTAAAAATTCATCTTTATACTGATATCCACGAAGTCTCAATTCTTTGTAAAAATCGTCAGAATTCAAATCCATTTGTTCTGAAATAGTTGTAAGATGTTCCATTTGATTTTCTGCAGAACTTTCGTTTAGTAATTTTACACAACCCGATACTGTTAATGACCCTCCTTCTAGTAGCTCAAACTCGCCTGATCCATTAAGTATATTAATGTAGAACTGAACACTACCTTTATACAAAAATAGAATACATTTAATTGAAAATATATAAATTGACTGAAGATTATTTTGTATACCCTCAATATTAAGGACTGTAGGTCTGAGAAATCTTATATTGTGGAAAATGACTGGAACATCTTCAAACCATTTCCCTTGTAATTTTGCAATAGCTTTCCATACTAATGTCTACAGGTGTACGATTCGTATATAAATAAATAAAACAAATACAAATACTATTAAATACTAACCAAAGTAGGAAATATTTTTTAGTATACCTATACTTTTCAATAATGTAGAGACCATAAGAAAATACTAAAAAATACTAAAATAAGTTACGTAAATACAAACATATTTTTTTGTGCTTTCGATAACTATTGTACATGCACATACGAGTGTTATAAAACCAAGGTTACTACGTCCATTTACTTTATGATCCACCCTAACACTAATAATCATTTACAACTAAGAACAAAGCTCACGGCCAGTGGAGGTGTGATGAGAAATTGCCTATATCTTACCCCTTATACATTCCCACTATGAACCATTAGAGGTAACGTAATCAATAATGGAAATTCAATGCACGCTGTAGATAATCATCCACAAAATAAAAATGTATCTAGTCAGACCATTCGATGAGGCATGAGAGTTTTTTTTGTAAAACGTGTTTTGAGCAAAATATTACACTTTTCATACTTGTTCGGTGGTGCAATTGATATGTATTACATGTGTACAGATTGTCCAGTAACCGACACCTGTATATTACTACATTCAAACTAATCATTTACAACTAAGTACTACCTCAAAAGTCACTGGCAGTGAGAATGTGATTGCATATTGCCTAAATATTTCCCTTTATTAAATAGACTAAAACAGGGACCATGAGAACACAATTATTTTCTATGAGCGATTGATGATCAGATAATACATTTAAAATACGTATATGTTATGAATAAAAATTAATTGTGTTCTTATGGGCCCTGCTTTATATATTATAATATAATATATGATATTATACATATTTTATAATATATGATATTATATAATATATATATTTTATAATATATGATATATTATATCAGCACCATTATTCATTTATTTTTTCGGATATTTAATGTTGAAGGTTTTTTAGTTGAACATTTAGCAAGAACATGTTTATTTACTTTGCACTGATAAGTCACCAAAGTATTATAGTTAAAATATTAAAATGCTATTTTCATTTAAACATGATCTACTTCAGCCCCCTTAAATTCAAAAAATGGTTCTAGACGTAATATACATTATAATGTCAAACAATAATATTTAAATACGTTGATATTTAGATTTTAGTGCTTAAAGTTTTAAACAAAACACAATATTTCCAAAAAGGCATATTCTGCGTGCTTTTTTATAGGTATTTCATAATGTATCTTATGTAACATTAAAACAACACGTATTAAAAAAAAAGTATTCATACTATATATCCTGCAGCTGGATAAAGTACACGACCATCAATAGTATGTCCGACTAAATATTTATTTTCATCTGTTTTTATATCAACTTCAACTTGATTATCATCTGACCCAGAACTCTATAAATAAAATTTTACATTTGAATAAAAAAACATTGGTTACTCTATTATAAACGATTAATCGGATACATAAAGAGAAATACATATATACCTAAATAAATATCACTCAGAAAAAAAAAACGAGTTTTTGTTTTAAATATTGGGTATCATTAATTTGTAGCATTAAAATTTGTTAATTTATAACTATTTAATAAGAAGTATTGTTCTTTATTTTAACGACGTTTTCTTATATATATTACATAAATGATAGATAAAATATCATTGATTTAAGTAAAAATGTAAGAAATTAGACTTGGCATAGTATTAATTAAGAACAATTTTTATATTTCAATTAAAGAATATATATTCACATTTTTACTAATATTGATGTCGTAGGCTCGAAATCATGCCTGTTTTTCATTAAAACTGTAGCCATTTTCTTCAAAAATAGTACATTTTTTCTGAGTGATAGGTACTATATAAAAAACATATTTAAACTGTTTTAAAATACTTTTTCGACGAAATTGGGCACTACATAGTCATTTGAATGATCCCACTTTAACATTGGAGATATCATTGGTGTACCTCTAACTACTGGGTAGTCAACTTTGCCATACAAATTTTGTAATTGTGGCTCTGCTCCGGCAATATATAACCTTAAAATATTATCTCCATTTCAGCACGAAATTAATTATATCAATTTCCAGAATTCATATGAATTAACACTTACTTTCCAATTGCTTCCAACAAGAAATTCGTATGATTCGAAACCGTTTTTTTGGTCAAACCGATATTTGTAACTGTAGGAGAGAGTGATCTCTTTAAAATTGCTTGTAACAAACAATGCGGGGCAATTTCAATCACTATAGCATTTTCAGGTACATGTTTCATTGCACCATGAAAGTGAACTGCTGAACTTATATTTTTTAAATGATAATCCGCCGACGAGCACTTGGCTTCAGGTGTATTCCATTCGTGTTCGGGAAATGTTGTACTCTTCCATCGACTGGTTCTTGGTTTGGGATTGGCCATTATCTACATACAAAAATAAAGTAGGTATATCAAAATAAATATCATTTAAATACTTGTGTCTAATGGAATCATAATTAATACTTTTTTTATAGAGTAATAAAGACTATTAACCTATGTACCTTATCATAATATGGTTTTAACAACGGTATAAGTTCATGTAGATATGGTGAATGGAAAGCATATCCCATCGAATCTACGGGCTTAGCGAATATACCTTCTTGTCTTAGAGTTTCAGCAAATTGCAAAGTTATGTCTTTAGGTCCTGAAATAGTAACACTGTCTGCACTGTTATGACAAGCGGCGATTATACCATCGGGCAGTCTTTTTTGTGTCTCTTCCCACGATAGTCCTACTGCAACCATAGCTCCAGCAGGAATGTCAATTTGTGTCAAAATTTTAGACCTCCAGTACATTGTCATTAATGCTTCTTCCAAAGTGAAGCACCCATCTGCATATGCACATGCAAGTTCACCGACTGAATGGCCAATGATACCATCGGGGTTGATGCCAAGTGAGCGTAAGATATCAACAAGACCTATCTAAAAAAATTTGTAATATTTATGTAAAGTAATTTATAATTATTATACGTATTGGTATACAGTTAGAAATTAGGTAGCTGGTAAATAAAGTTACCTGGACAATAATAATCGTGATAGTAACATTGACTATACTCTTAAATGTATTTTCATCGGATTTGTAAAATAAATCATTAATACTAAAGTTATATGGAATTAAAATTGAATGTGCATTGTGTATAGTTTGTTTAAAAACTTTAAACTTCACTAAATCGGCGACTAAATCCAATGATTGACTTCCCATGCCTGGAAAAATGAAGTAGACTGGCCTTTTATCACCGGAAGCATTGCCTTGCTAGAATGTTAAAATTTAAGTTTAATTTTGAACTTTTTTTTTACTTTTTTTAATTAACTTAAAACGTACTGCTATTTCAACATTTCGAGGAGTTTCCCCAAGAATTGAATATCCTGAAAACTTGTAACCGGGAATAGGTGATTTGTAAATATCATCAATCAAAGATAAAAGATCACTGTTATCCGCATATTGTTCTACCTAAAAACGAAATATCATATTTATTAAGGTTTATTTACTTAAGTTTCAATATAGTAAATATTTTAAGGTAATATATGTATGTAATATTGTATGTATATATTAATTGAGCATACATACAGATAAATTATAATGTTTGATAGAATTATAGGCTAAATTACAAATTAACGTATACAACTAACGGTCTGAAATTGTTCAGTCAATGCGTCTCTAGTTCGTCCTGACAAAAATACTAGCCTCGGAATTTCAAATGTTGGCAAAGTCGTTGTCTGTGATTTTTTATCGTTAGCTCTTAAAATTACATGAACATTTGAACCTCCAACGCCAAATGAATTTATGGAAACCATATTACCTGGTAATGATGT
Source organism: Nasonovia ribisnigri (assembly GCA_027563435.1). Lineage (NCBI taxonomy): Eukaryota > Metazoa > Arthropoda > Insecta > Hemiptera > Aphididae > Nasonovia > Nasonovia ribisnigri. The sequence continues at coordinate 162,913 of JANEHU010001737.1, forward strand.
TTGCTTATCAACAACCTAGTACATTTATACGAATTAATACAATTTAACTTTAATCAAACAAAATATGTGATATTACCTTCAATTCTCCACTAACAAGTTTTGGAATATTGTGATTTAGTGTTTCAAAATTGATATTAGCCGGAATAATTCCTGTTTCCAACGCATAAATCACCTTGGCTATCGATACTAAACCTGATACTGGTTCTGCGTGGCCCACATTTGATTTAACCGAGCCAACAAGCAAAGGAGTTTTACGGCCAACACAGAACACATCTGAAATGGCGTTCAACTCTTGTTTGTCTCCAACCTATATGTTTATAAGATAATTTCAAAAATGCTCGTCAAAATTAAGTCAATTGACTTACACCTGTCCCTGTTCCGTGAGCTTCGACATAATGGACATCATTGGGATTTAAATTTGCACGGGCGTAAGTATCTCTGATTAGCCGACTTTGTACTGACTGCGATGGATATGTGGCACCCTCGATTTTGAACCCATCGGTGTTAGTGGACGTTCCTACAATAGTCGCGTAGATACGTTTGGCATCTGATGATTTTCTTATGTAAAGAGCAACAATAGCTTCACTTCTTACGTAACCATTAGCTAAATGTAATACATAAATTATTCGGTTTTTAAAGTTGTGAATTATTATAAATGTTAATAGGTACATCCTGTTAACTAAACTAACCTCCAATGTCAAAAGGTCTGCTTGTTCCAGTAGGACTAAGCATATTATACCGATGGTACATGACTGAAATGGCTGGTTTTAAGAGCAAATTAGTTCCTGCAACAATAGCTGCATCGCATTGACCCGTCTGTATCGCGGTGATGGCATCGTGTAAACAAAATAACGCACTCGAACATGCAGTATCAATGGCAGCACTTGGACCTGAAATTATTTGAAATTTTGTAACCAACAAATTCTATTAAATTGAAATTTTTAATTGTTAATAGGTACCATTAAAATTGAACTGGAATGAAAGTCTGTTAGCCAGCATAGATCGAATTGCACCGATAGTTTCATATCCAGACATTTTTTCTGGTGTGCGTTCAAAATAATCCGAGGATTCAGTGGTCATCATACCAACGTACACTCCAGTTTTTGTTCCACGTATATCTTGTGGGTTAACGCCTATGAATTTTAAATATTACACGAATGCGTAAATGAAATTCAAATGTTTTTAAACTTTTTTATGTTATAAAAATACCAGCATCGAGTATGGCTTCGTGTGTGACCTCGAGCAAAATTCTAAGTTGTACATCCATGGCATTGGCCAGTTTTGAATGAATTCCAAAAAACTCTGCGTCGAACTTGCTTATTTCCTTTAATTTTCCTGTTCTTGGTGGAACTCCATACATACCTTAGTGATAACACACATTCAATATATTTTAATCATTTTAATCTTAAACTTGATAGTAAATTTTATATTAAACTAAATAGAATTCACTAATTAGTGTAAGCAATACTACAGATCAGAAATTTAATTTACCTGGGGACCATCTTCTGTTATCGACAGTCAATAAATCAGCGTTATTGTACAATTTTTGCTTAAACTCTTCGGTAGAGTCACATTCTGGAAATCGCCCAGAAATTCCCGATATCACTACTTCGTTCGATTCCGGCATGTCTGCTAATTAATAAATTGTTTTTAGGTAGGTAATTATTTCAATAATTAAATCAATAATAACAGTACAAATTAATTTGTTACAACAATGGTAGCTTATACACGATAGATTCAAACAAGAACAATTACCTAATCATATTTATTTTCAACCTTAGTAATTTGAGTGTAATAATAATAATAACAAATAATAATAAATAATATTAAATAGGTACCGATAAGTTTAAAGGTATTGTAAACTCACCGATGTACTTCAATTAAGCGATAAATGTTAATAACTCAAATTACATCTGATTATTTTATTTTAATATTATTTTATTAATTCATCCCATGATTGAATTCATTATCAATAGGTAAATTAATATAATTATCTTTACTAGTGAATAGAAAAATGTCAATAGTTATTTGAAAGTTATAAACTATTAAATTTATCTGTGTATTTTATAATGTTGTAATCCATAAAACAAAATGGGAACATTTTAATATTTGATAGAATTATCAATTTATAATACAATATAATTATTATTATTTGACTGGTTTGTTATTTTGTTTAATTACACCATGATAAATTATTAAAGTTGTTATAATATACTTTTCAAATAATTTTACTGCAGTCCACAAATACGACTACAAAACAAAGCTGCAACCTGCAGGTTTATCGTTTTTAATAATGTTCTTACCTATATAAAAATTTATTATAACTATCTCATCATAATATTCCAATATTTTTATATGTAGTTCAAAAATTTGTGCATTTACAAATCATAGATATTATACTATTCTTTCGTCACCGGGGTGTTAAATTATTTAATTCTATATAAATATAATAAAAGCGAAAAATCTAGATAATGGATTTCGCTTAATTTGCACTCCGAATTTCATAAAATATTGAATACAAATATGATATAAAAGAATCAATAAATGAATCATTTACTACAAAGGTCACTTTGTATTAAAATAGGAATTTATACATTTTTTCTATTTAAAGGTCGTTTTTCCAATGTCATTTAATTTACTGATTTTATATTATAATTCATAATATTGTTAAATAGACACATCTACTTAATGCGCATGTTTAAAAATTTATTTAGAGTATGAAATATGCACTAAGATTAAAAAAAAAACAAAGAACTCAAATATTAAATCATATGAAATTACGAGATGCAACTATTTTTCAGCATCGCCTGGTTATTAAAGGGTCTACTAATAAATAATAATTATAAATATATATTTAAATCATCTGTTTAACAATGTTTTGTGTTTTATATGATTCAAATTTAAAATTTAGTATTCACATTAATTCACAAAAAGAAAACCTTGCTATCACTTATAAGTATCGAAATATTAATATCTAACCGTCTTAAATTTTGTATTATGATGGAAATATTAAGGAATCTCATAGGTTTTAACTAAAAAATAATTTGAAAATGTTCGTGATTTTGACAAATTACAAGTAAAATTTTACTCTAAATAAAAAAAAGTGGAAAAATCGGTATCGCTCTGCTGTATATTAAGCGTCTAGAGAAGTCACTGTAATGGATTTGTTAAATTTGAATTTAATGATGTGAAATTATTTTATACGATGAACGATTCTGAGCGTAGACAGTCTGTCAGCTTATAATATTACTAGATATATTTTATGATATTATTGTGATTAAAGTAATTTATTTTACGATTAGACATCAGTGACTACAAAATCGTTTATGATCGTTTATGGCGAAAATTGGATTTGTGTGTATACAAATAATAATACATTTTATAAGTTTCAACAACGTAGAGACTAATATACTTAAATTACAAAAACAACTAAAATCGTTATTTTTCATTTTTCATTTCTAAATATCTAATTTTGTCCAAACTTAAAATGCCTATAAAACAAACTGTCATATCAGTATGATATACTTACGTGGAACCTCGTTTTAAATTTTCAATTCTTAGCTACAAATTAAACATATTATAAAGTTTTAAATAGAAAATAATTTGCAAATTGAAAATTTTATGAATTTTGTCAAAATTTGAACTTCAAAGTTCAAATGCTTTTAAAAATTTAATTTGACTTTTCGCTAGACATTTTTTTTTGTCAAAGGTAGACAAACTCATGAGAGAACTTGTAAAATTCAGTGGAAATATTATGTGGGTATCTGCAGTAGTTTGTTTTAGAGTTACAGCAAAACCCAAATCGATTTTTTCGAAAAGCGATTTTGCTTAAAAATTCCCGTTTTATTTTAATTTTTTGATTCTTCCCGTCGCTTTTGAATACCAATTTTGACCTCCCGAATACAACTAGATTCACTTTCCAACCAGAAAAGATACTGAAATTGAAAATCGCAGCATTATTTCGATTACATATCGTGTATACATCATAATATACAAAAAAAAACAAAACACAACATTGGAAAATCAATACATTCATCGCTCCGCTCAAAATCTTAATTTGGGACTATATTGTATGTACTTGATATTAAAAAATTATTATACAACTTACGAGGAACCTTGCATCATATTTTCAATCTCTTTGACCAAACATATTCATTGTTACTAGCATATAAAAAAATTTGAAAATTTCATTACGTATAGAAAATGATAATTTTATCAATATTTAAATCTTTCAAGTTTCTATGATAAATGTATTATGAATAACAAAATAACAAAAATTATTTTCAGATAAAATCAAATATGTTACTTTACGATTAACTTTAAATTTGAGCAGAGGGCATTGAGTGTATTAATTTTACAATAATGTGAATTTATTTATTTTTGTGTCTGTACTCTGTTAATACTTTTTACTGCAGTAAAAATTCTTTCATTTTCTACTTTTAAGGTGATTTCAGGTACCAAATTGGATCTAGTTTGTACTTTAGTGGGTCAAAAGTAAAAAAATATGAACATTTGTTAAAATTATAATACCTAATGTTATTAAAATAATTATTTGGTAATCTCAGTTACCAAAAAAATTGACTGTCTTTGCTCATTATCGTTTTTCATTCTATACAATAATTTATCATTGAATTAAAATTTAACTCTACTTTAACACTTAACACCTTCTCACCAGCAGAGTCAACTCTTTTTTCCAATGAAAAAAAAGCTTGTAAGAAATCTTTGAGTTGAATGTTCAACTCTAAGGTATTCTATATAAATTAATTAGTAAATATTTATGAACATTTAACTACAAAATAATCTACTTAACTATTATCGAATTCTAAACGAAAAATAAAAATTACTTTTTACTAAGTCACTATAAAATGTAAGATCATTTAGATCATGATGAAATCAAAAACTTTGAAAAAGAGGAAACCCAGGAACTCACTCTGCTGAATAGTAGGTTTAGAGTGTACCTATTTTCATTGAATAGGTCTCAATACCTAATTAAATATGTGTTACATTTGAATTCAATAAATCAATGTATACCTACGTGGCTACGTCGACTTGCCACGATTAGTTTTCGAAACACCCCCTTTGTAATCCTGCACTGAGTGCTTCAGCATAAACTCGTATTTCCTAAGGATAATTTATTTTGTATCCTATTTATATTATGTATGATAAGTATTTTCTTAATTTGGTAGGTTGATCTAATATTTGAACAAAAACATTGCATATAGCGTATAAGTTTAAACTTACTTACTTACCGCAGTATGGTGTAAATATGGGTTCGTGGTATATTGATACCTATTATAAGCTAAAAATGATTCTAAATATTTTATTGTGTACCTCGTGTAGTATATAAAATAACTATGTACGTATTATATTTCGTTTCATGTCCCTATAAGATTAATATTTTTTGAATAAAAACATAATAACTAAAATCGTAAAATTACGTTTGAATATTCTATTTGGTCAAAATTTGAATTACCAACACTTATTAAAAATTTGTGATCATTTGTAATTTCGATATTTGTAATTGCTGTAAGAAAAATATACGAGGAACCTAGAATTACAGTTTTAACGAAAAATAAAAATTTCATCACCATAAGTTACAAAAAAAACTAAACAATTTTAAATGTTCACATAGCTCAAAAAAGATGAATATCTTGACAATTATGACAATTATTACTGAATTATGTCAATAATTTACTAATAAAAATATTTAGTCAACATTTAAATTCCATACGTTATTATACTTCCATTCAGAATTATTTAAAATTATACAAACCTTTATTTGGTTCCACAAATGTATAATTAGATAAATTGCAACGGAAAATGAAAATCCACTTGGAATGAACTTAGTGAAAAATAATCTGACTTGATGTCTGGATGATGATTGAACACTAAAATGAGAATAAACACGTAAATCAAAAATATAAAATATTACAATTTATCTGTAACTATATTATAATTGGATCTTAGAAAAAAAATTGTATAGCTTTATGGTGTTATTTTATTTGATAACAAAGGTCACACTTTTGACTACTAACTACTATAAGGTCGGCATAATGCAAAAAATGTTTAATAATATCATCTTAATTATTACATAAATATCGGGAAAATAGTTTTATTATTTTGATTGTTTATCGAAATTAGGTTATTATTTAATATACATTTACACTTTATCTATTACCATTTAATGAAATATCAGTGAATTTTGTTTTGATTTATTTACAATATTATTGTGTATGATTTGAAGGTGTGAATAAGAGTAGATAATTATTAATCAAATATTTGTATTTATAAGGGTCACTAATGAGGCTGAAGCTGCTTCCTCCCCCAGAAAACAAAATATCTAAGAAAATTGTTTATAATTTAGTGCTTTATGCATCGGTGTAGAATAATATTTTGCTTCTATTATTTACGAAAATCCGATTATTGTAAATCGATTTATAATTAATACCTAAATGTATAATTATACATTGTATAGTTATTTTATTTATTTGTTTTCTTTCCTTTTTTAGAATATTAAGATTGTTTAGGAAATACCTCCCTCCCTCCAAAAAAAAAAAAAATGTTTTCATAGATCTGCCAAATACTGGCGTCCACCACTGACGTATATTAATTATGACAGGTCAGATAGTATTTAATAATAAAATATATAATACATGTACGAGATCTACAATAATAATTTATTTATTTATAATCATCAGTTAAAATATAATTAATATAAAATATTTTATGATTATTAGATAATTAATATGTAAACAAAAATGTATAAATGTCTGTTATTACAATTTACACGAATTTGTGTAAATTGCTAACTGAACGTATTAGCGGAATACGTTATAATATTAAGAGATATATACACGATACTTTCTACCTATACAAATAAATAATATTTTTATAAACGCTCTGATCACATTATACAGTTAATGACAATGAAAGTTTACAATAATATTTTTAAATTAAATTAAAATACATTTTACGCAGGTTTGATTCTTTTGAAATATAATTTACAGTTTACAAACACAAAAAGTGTGAAGAAATGCTGCAATTTAAATTAGCGTGTACACTATGTTTTTCATCAGAACTAAGTACATATTTCAGTAGACATTTTCAAACATAATAAAATGTCTCTCTAAACTTTAAACGTATAATATATTTCTATGTATAAATGTTTTAAAATAATATAATATATTATTAAGATAAGATGATGACTTAATTAGGGGATACCTAACCTAACTTAAAAAGTTAAAATATAATCAGTATGAATATAGTAACGTATCTATAGTGTATACATATAATGATGGTCCATAATATATAGTTGGCAGTAAAATTTTAATGATTATTGATTACCATTTGCGTATATTTGTTTAAATACTTAAATGTGTTTGTGTGTGTGGGGGGGGGGGGGACTCTACATTCTTATCCATTATCAATATTAGACAGGTTTCGACTTTTAACTTGCTGCCAACATTTTTCCAAACAACATGCATAGGACCTATATATTATAAATATAAATTAATTAATAATAAATTATAATATGTTTATTTTCTATTGTAATGTTATAAATCTAATAATTGATTCCGCGCACTTCATTACCAGTAAAAAATTACAACTCTTAAAAAAAATTGTGATTTTTCATCTCCTTTTGAATGTAACTTGCAGCAGTATAAGTGCAACTCAACCAGGGCTACACCGGATCGCGGACAATGTACGACAATTTATCAATCAAGCAATCCACCGGCTATAAGTTTTTGGTGTGTACCAGTTCCCTTCAATCGCTGTTTTTGGCCTTTTTAAAACGTACCAGTTGCCTCACATATTATTACATATAAGATTATAATACTAACTCGTACAATTGGGGAGACGTGCGTCCTCCTATAAATAATCCGTATATAAATAATCAAATTTAAAAATTAAAAAAAAATTTATAAAAAAGGTGAGCAAGAGGGTGTCACTCTGCTGTATAGTAGGTTACAAGTTGTTCGCTATAATGGATTGCGTTAAATTTGAATTCAGTGATATAATATCATTGTATAAAAAAAACGATTCTAAGCAAAGACGCTCAGTCAGCCTACGATATTACTAAGTAAGTACCTATACTTGATTATATTATTGTAAATAAACTTATGTATCTATATACTTTTGCCCCACTCCTTCCCTTAAGTCCACTCTAATAACTATACATATGATGATTACGTTATTTCACAGTTTCTACCCTGTTCAAACCCATACTAACCCATCTGAATCATCTCGTATGTGCGTGCGTATTATCAAAATATCCTATTCTCCTGGATAATTGTTTGATAGGTATGCAATATTTGATTAGAAACTTGTATAGCAATCAATAACAAGTTTCTATTTTGAGATTATCATTATTATTACAAGGACAACGGTTTACGACCTCATACACATCAACACATTTTTTTTTTGTACATTTCATTCAGTCCATACAATACTATCGTCAAATCGATAATATCCAACAATTTATTATTATATACATTTTATAGTCCAGTCAAGTATGATTCTTATGTAAAATATGTTTGTTAATATTATTAAATAATAACATTTTTAAAAAAGCTATATTTATGGGTACACGTCTTGGTTGTAAAAAATACAAAATATGCCGTATAAACAAACGAAGGTATACCCTTTAATAATATAGAAAAAGTTCATAAAATGAGACAATATAATAATACTATAGGAAACTATCAAAACCAAAGCTTCTTTGTTATGTCACTTTCGTAATAATGTAGCAGTCTATTTTCCTCAGAAGCCATAGTTTAATTTACTATTCAAAGTTAAAAATTAATAACCATACAAACATTATAAGAAGACTTTTTTCTTAAATGTCAGGTTCTTATAGGTTCTCATCCTTGGTCCGTATTTTTTTGATACCTAATGAACTTCAGTTTTCATAAGAATTGAGTAACGTTTCTTGTAGGTTTATTTGTAATTATTATAAATTCTAAATACAGTATATTCTGAATATGAAATATTTTAAAAATCAGGTATCTCTCGGGTGAAAACTAAAAATCCAATAAATAATTGATATATTATCGTCGTGTAAATTATTTTTTTTTTGTATAGACACAATCTATAAGATGTGTATCTACAAATATACAATATTTAATCATTATGTATCTTAAACATTAATCCCGATAGGTAATAAATAATAATATTCTTTCGATGAACAAAATTATGTAAAATAATTAAAACAAACACGAAGGGGTGGACTAAAAACCGGCAGCATCTAACAGGTATTGGAGTTTGTTAATTATTAGTAAGTGTGGTCGGCACATTAGATTAAAAATGAATATAGGAAAATCAGAACTCACTACACGAGTGTCATCGACATAATTTTACTGAAGTCGTAAATAATATCGTTGTACGTATACAGTATATTTTTATTGTAGATATATTGTAAATAATATTCGTTTTTGCAACGAAAGTTCTAATCAGAATATTTTATACAAATATATTAGTATGCATTTATGCGCGTTTATTATAATATGAGGCGTATACAAGGTGACTATTTTATTAGTTTATCACTAAACTGTAATTTTCTCAATAAACGAATGTGGTTTTGATGATATTTATCAATCATATTTCAAAACCATACATCATAATATTTACAAAAAAAAAATGTTATACACCTTGTAATTAATGATTATATTTGTGTACTATATGTATGTTCTATCATTGCTATAGCCGCAAGTTAAGATTACAAAAGTTATATAAAAGTATTGGAGGTAGTAAAGTTAAGACAAGTGGAGCAATGCAAGTACACCAATGTCTTTGTGGCACTTCACTCCAATCGTCTACAACTCAAAAACGTAAATGCTAATTAAAAACTATAGTTATAATTTAAAACGGTAAACATCTAGGGTATTAAACCATAATATTAAAAATGTATGATTTAAAAACGACAAGAATTTCGAAAAACGCTGATTTACCGTGAATAAACCATGACTTTTCTTAACACTGTGCTTTTCCAAAATAATCACCCTGTATGCAACACATCTGCGACACTAGACGTCGTCGTCATTAAAATTTATATTTACGTCAACGGCGCGATGACGAGCAAATCGACAGCGACGTCGTCGACACGCGAGCGAGTGTGTGTGTGTGTGTGTGTGTGTCCGGCGAGCGCTTGTGGGCATGTGTGACAAACCCCGAAAGCCCTTTGTAGAAAGTGCGCTCAGTGCGAGTGGTCGTCGGACGACAATGTCCAACGGTCAGCTGCGAATGATTATATTATTATCGTCGACGTCGTCGTTGTCTTCGTCGATACCGCAGCAATCGCAGTTGTCGTCGCCGTGACTTTTAGTCGACACAGCGACTGTCGTTTTTTTATTTTATGACCATTCACATCACTATCGTCGTACATTAGTTGTCTATATTATTATCGTCGGGATCCAGGAGATACTGCCGGCGATCCGGCGGCGGGCACGCTGCAGGAATGAAAATCAAAAATGCCAGCAACAACATCGGTGAGTGATCGATGCATAGTTCCCCTATTTTACCTAAAATATAACAATTCTATTATTGTCACGTAATTTAAAGGATATTGTATATACTCATAACGGGTAAAATTTGTTTGTATGTAGTGGGTGATCTCTGTAACTGTACTGAACCGATTCTTAAATCCGTTCACTTTTGGAAAGCTATACACTATCTCTGATAAGTGATAGTAACATATAAGTAACATAGTGATTTAAGTATTCTAAATTACTCATGCGTGCGAAGCCGTTACTGGAACGGCTATTGATAAGATAATATAATATAAATATTTATAGGTGTTTTTAATTGCCTATCAACCAAACCCAACATATATAACTCCTCAATATTTTTCCGGGATTGATCGATTGAAATCTCGAGCACGACAGAAAATTAAATCTCGGGGTTTAGAAACAGACAAGAAACGGAGAGCAATTTAATTTAAGAAATCTAGCTGCAATGGTAAAGCATTGCTGGATCAGATATATTATATTTTAATTTGCTTTGCCAGGACCCGATTCAATAAATTGCAGTGCCTATATGCAATCCAACGTGGAGCCCTAGTCTAAATTTAGTGTACCTATACTTACCAATGCACTTGATAATTTTCTCGGATTTAAACTAAAGTAATATGAGTGTATGAGAATTCATTTTTAAACGATTCTAATGAGTAGGTTGTAGGTACGTCCGTAATAAATACGTTACGTAAGTACGTTCAATAGTACCGCGGTATACTATAATAATCATTTGGCACCGTTAATTTATTTGAAAACGCTATAATATCGCCGAACCTATATAATTTATATTTGTTGAGTACCTACCAACTTGTAGGCACAAAGGTTATATAAACACAGGCAGCAAAATAATTATTGTTACCTATTCAACCAGTGGCGCCGAAGTCCATGCTGACGTCGCACCATCATGGCCCGACCTCTTTTTTCAAAAATGTGCCGGCAGGTCACATTTTATTACATCAAAACTTTATTATGAACATGAGTATTTTAAAGCCATGATTATGACTTATGAGTAAATTGTATATTAGGGTAGGTACTATATTAAATAATTCAAATATTGAGGCCACGGAGTTTTCAAATTTCCCGACCACATTTTAAAAACTTTGGCGCCACTGTATTTAATTATTGAACAAATCAATTTTCCACATGAATACAGCGCATTAAAACGTACATCAATATAATATTAAAGAAAAAAAACACACATACATTATTATGTGAAAGCAATGGATTCAACGCTCAGCTCACAGAATCTAAAATTAAAATATTTTCAAAAATTGTATTTTACATGTTCGTTGTACAAGAAAATATAATGTGAGATATAAGGTCCCTAAGTTTTTGAGGCCAAGTGCACGTTGCGTAAATCTGGACTGGATGCTTGCAGTATTATAATATAATTAAGTAGTTATATTAGGTATACAATAGTAATAAAGTCATTTCAACAGTTACGGCGTTGTCTGTAAGACCTAACCTATAACCAACAGTCGCAGTTTTTTTCGGTTTTCGGTTTTCAATTACGAGTGCGATTTTATATGTATTCCACGCGCGCTCATTCGCAGATTCCTAATCATTTTGTTTTCGTTTTTATTTTTCGCGAAAAGACTCATCCGTCCGCCTTTACTTCCACAGAGCATAAAATATAGTTATTTTAATGCGTATCGAATAAATGTGTGTTTTATTTGTGCCTAGTGCCTGTCTGCCTATCATACTGTAACGATGCATGCCATAATATCCCACATAACATTAATAACCAACTTAACAGGTCCATTATTGTTGGTATTATTATTATTATTATTATTATTATTACTACTTTCATATTATATAGGAATAGGCTACATTGCCTATATTATATAGTTGTATGAAACACGCGCAAACCAACGGGGCGAAAATATAATATTGTTCGGTCGTCGTCTGTTGGATTTATCATTCTGTAATTTATGTGACATGTAAATAAGAATCATTATTATAATAATTATTTTTGTATGTAAACATCGAGTCTCACGTGTCACAGATATAGGTCGTATAATTACTTGCCGTTATGGCAATTAAAATTAAACGGTTCGTTGTAATAATTTATAGTATAATATTATGATTACAATATTACATTCACAGAATCTCGCAAATGATAATGTAATATCCGATCAATGGTCATTCAAATTATTAAAGTGAACCTCATCGTTGTATTATTGCGACACGCCGACACTGTAGCAGCAGAAATATTAGGGCACTGGTTTGTTATCAGCACGTTTCATCCATAATAATAATACTAATAATAATAAAAGTCAAAAGAACAGTTATATAAGTTATAATAATGTATATTGTTTTATATTTTTATACTTCCAAAAGTTATAAATATTGATAAAACTAACATATTAAAAAATTGGATGATACCATTGATACCGTATCGGCTCCGGGTGTAAGACCTTGCCGTAGATTAAGTGGCCGTATATTGCGTCCCATGCATTTGGTACAGCCCGAGTGGCTCTCGCTTACTGTGCTACACTCGGACAATAAAAAGGAATTTATCCCTCGATTTGCTATTCGACACCACCTCAAGTAGGCATCGGGTTGAAGACGAAACTGCCACCTTCAAGTGAAAGGAGGGAGCCGAAGCGAACAAACGGGAGCCAAACGAGTACATCGAAAAAAAATACCTGAATATAATAACATATTATTACCAATTCATTTGTATGATAATAATATGAATAATAATAAATATGTGAAAAAAATTAAAATTAAGATGGAGTCCAATATTGCACGGGTGGTCAATAATTGGGCCACATTTTATCTACCTGATTCGTATACATACAATATATTTTCTTAACATTTCATTACCCGGGTGTGGGTTTGGGTATTGGGGCCATAAATGTATAACACAAAAATATATGAGTACATACAAATATACAATGTATCATAATAGTTCTAAATCATTTAACATTGGATAATTTATTACCTTTTGATAAGACACTCAGCCACTTCGAATAAAGTTTCGTGTGCCTTGCAGCAGAAAGCAAATTAAACATAATATATTATTTTATTAAAATCTAAAATATATAGTGGCCCAATTACCAGATAAAAAATTGTTTGAAATAGTGCCCCAATCACCGGGTCTACATGAATAAATGTGAAATGTTAGTAGACCAAATACCACATACCTTTTTGAAAAAAGGTTCATTCTGGCCCAATTATCGGGCATCCAATTCTGCTTTATGTATTAAAATTGTTTCAAATGGACCTTTATTCGGGCGTCGTTCATAACCGCACACTTTCAAAATAGGTCGTCGTTCAAAACCGCACACTTTCTTATCTTAATAAGTATAATATTATGTCCACCAAATTAAACCGTTCAATACCGCACACATTGATATATATCAATAACGTATACATTTATCTAAAATAAAATTATCGTTTAGTACCGCACACCAGTTAATCATATTTAATCAAGATCACAAAATAATAAAAATAAAACTTTCGGGATTATACGCGGATTGCTATATCTACACGAATAAAAACAATATTCAGATTTTGCTGATTACATATTGGATAATTATATTGAGACCAATAATTTTTCACCAATATTGTGGGCAGAAGAGCCCAATAAAAGTACAAGAACAACGAACGGTGCAGAAAGTTACCATAGTCAACTTAGGCATGAATTCTATGTTCCACATCCTACTATATTTCATTCAGTAAGAATATGAATTTAAAAAAATAAATATATTTTGAGTTATTATTAAATTATTTTTGTTTTTTTTCTTCCAAATAGATAAATTTTTAATTAATACTAAATTATTTTTTTAATTAATAACTATAAAATATATTTAATTTTTAACTGTCAATCAAATGTGTGCGATTTTGAACTATAGACCTTCCAAATTTCCCTTTTTAACAATAGAATAAATGTGTGCGGTATTGAACAATGTAAGATGTGCGGTTATGAACGGTAAGTGTGCGGTTTTGATGACCGCCGTTTTATTCAATTAACTTAAAGTGCTTAAATCGTTCCTCAACATTTTTTATTGCCATATTATCTTGTATTCTCATTCTCTCCAAATTGTGTGTGTAGGCCCTTCAAGAAACAAATCCACAAAATTGTATTATTTATAATTAACTCTAGATTATGTTGAAATCCATGTGGTTGCCAAACTAGCATTAGCTTTCCAGCTGTCAGAAAAAATTATGGAACCGAGTTAAAACAAACACGTTTGGTATTTGATCGTTTGATACTTTTATTTATCGTTGGGCGTTTGGTTATTGGTTTAAGAACCCATTAGTAATAAATATCTATAGTACTACACCTTTAATAATAATACGTAATAGGTAGGTTTTATCAAGATTCATCAAATTATAAGTTTACAAATTTGATAAATTGATTATATTATCTAGTAGCATAGCAAGGCGACAACAAACAAAAATCAAAATATTTATTCAGAATCCAGTATCTATTCCGAAAATAAATATTTAGATGATGTATTAAATAAAAAAAAAGCCAAAATAAATTATATTTATATGTTGTGACAAACTTTTTAAAATCGTGTTTGGTGAACATCTAATATAAATTAATACAAACAATAGGTACAATGACATAAATGTAGATTCTCATCAGTGATATATTTATAGAGATTTTTTGTAATATCACTTATTATTTAACCCAAATAATTTCTATTTCCCATGTTTCTCTTAAATTTGGACTTGTAATACCTATACCCTATGTTACACTAGAATATATAATAATTAATATCAACCATATAAATTTTAGATTTCATCTTGTCATACAACATAGTTATTGTTTTCATTAATTCTATATTAAATATAATTTAACTGCTAAATGTAGGGGTGTGTCTGAAGCTTATATATTTAAGGAAGAAATCAGGATATTTATGAAAGACATATTATTATAATATAATGGAATGAAGAGATGACCGTATTTATGCGATTTGTTGAAAACACTATTTAAAGTTTAACTTCTTGACCATTGAGACGAACTGAAAAATCAACTGGTGAACAAGTTACTAAAACTAAAGCGGTGATTCTGTCTTTATCTAATACACTTACAAAATGTTCTCTATATTATCTATATGAGATCGACTTCCCCACGTTTTTGAATTTTTCTCCAAAAATTTAAATATGGTAATTATTAATTTCTAATTTTCTATGGTTTAGGAGATATACAAGATCAATAAAATAGAAAAGACGATTCAAGCATAGACTTGATTTCGAATTCAAATCTGTTTTCAGAATTAAAATTGCTTCACTAGATCGATCGGTACGTTGAAAATAGAACACATCTAAATGCCTATATGTAATGCGTGTGTTACTGTGTTAGATAGACACATCATAACCACTTTCACGCTTTAATTAAAACACCGCCACTGTGGTTATCACTTATCATAGAATATCAACGGAATACACATAATTAATAATATTTTTATTTTATATTAAACTATGTATAACTATAATATTTTATTTGTATATGAAATGAAAATGGTAGGGGTATAATTTATTTTGTGTGCTTATAATGGAAAAATGTACCGTAAAAATATTTAAGTAGGTACCTATACCTAAGTCAGTACAAACTCTATCAATAATCACTGAAATAATCAAACCTTAGCATAATAATTAAAATACAACTAAAATTAAATTTTATAATAATACTATAACTATTAAAGTTCAAAATTGTATTTCCGTTAAGGTATTAAATCTTCACACATTTAAGGACCGATATGTTTATAAACAAAAAAATTAGAGTGTTTTCATTTAATTCGTTTTAAAATGTATTATTATGTATATCTCATACAATTTAAATGTCCGTATAAACACTCACATAATTCCATTTACCTAAATACAAATAAGGTACGTTATAAAACGTATATAGAATTAAATTGTAATTAATTAATAAATTACCTTATAATAACATAATATAATTAGGTATTTTAGAATGTACATTAAGTACATTACACATGATTATCTTGAAACGACATATAAGTTTAAGGTAGATTGTACATAAATAAAATATATATGGCTATGAAGTTGGCCCTCGACTTTAAACAATCCGTTCAAAATGATGTATGCCAACATTTTGCGAATAATTTGCTAGAATTCCCGAAATTTGCTAGTAACTACTTCCCCTCCTATTCAAGGGTAGGCCAACTTAAGGTAGCCCCCCTCCATCTTACTCAAATCAACCCAAACCTGTATCAAAAGTTTCATCTTAAATTGCTAAAAGTTGCGAGGCCATCCCCGAAATTTGCTAGTCACCCAAAACTGAGATATCTACTTCCAAAATTCTGAAGTTAGCCCACCCATCTTACTCAAAACAACCCAAACATTATTACAGCAAATTACTCGTAAAATGATGGCATACATTTAGAACAGATTGTGTGAAGTCGGTGGGCCAACTCATGGCCGTAAAATAGCTTCTTAATTATTTTCCTAAGCTTAAAACATTAAAGTGATTTTTTAACAAAAATCAACACTCATTGTTATGATGAATTTTTGTGCTTTGTATTTATTTAGTATGAAATAATTATTTTAATTAGTTAATAATTCAAAAATTTAGTTTTATAAGTAAGCTGCAGTAGGTACTTTAAATACAGTTCAAACTACTATGTTCAAATTTTTTTTCAAATGTTATTGAACAGAGAATTGTAGTAAACTGATAGAGTTAATGATTTATTAAAATAATCAGTATCTAAGTAATGTGTTTTGTATGGTGTGTGTGTGTGTGTGTGTGTGTGTGTGTATTATGTATCAAACTTCCTTTGTTAATTTAATTAACTCCCGTGTTGGTGAATATAAATCGAGTAATTTGAGTTTAAATATAGTTGGATTTGAATTTAATTTGAGTTTGCGTCGAATATCCAAAAATAATACAAATGTAGTTCAACAAAATATTTACCGTTGTTTTCTTAATAGGTTTAATAGTAAAGTAAACATATTATACTTTATTAAATATTAATCTTTAATGTAACATATTATCAAAATATTACGCGTTTATTTCACATGTCAGCGTCTACTTGTTGTATTTCTGATTTCACCATCCTCAAATGTTAATAATAAACTATATAAGTATATATTAATATATTATAAGTTATAACATATCGTCTACTCGTTTTTGAACGTGTATATTTCAAAATTAAATCTGATATCGAAGTGAATGTTCAAAACTCAAAATATATGGTTAAATAATTAAATGCTATCTGGTTTTTTCACCTATTTGTCAATATAGGCATATAATATTACATTATATTATGCAGTTTACACAACGGTGTAAAAACAAAAATCAAAGAATAAAAAATCAAAAACTGATTAACATAGAAATCTTATACCTACGCCTAAAGAAAAGTACAGATGGGAGTGGTTTGTCAACATTTTTAAAATTACGTCATCATTACAATACTGCCCACTGGCCTCGTGAGTCTACTTAGCTATATGTTATCTAATAAACGAAAAATTAAAATATTAAACAGTTATTTGTTTTTGTTTTTTAAAATGTGAGTAGGCCAATTTATAAATCTTTTGAAACATGAATTACGAATTTCTATTAAGTATTTAAATAATCAAATAGTTAGACACGTTTTTTTTTTTATTTAGCTTCCAATACTTAAAATATTATAGCTCAACCAGTTGGGTATTAGAGAGAAAAGCATAAATGAATAATATCAAATATAAGTTGTTTACAAAGAAGAAGTAAATTTAGTCACATTATAAATTAATAAATTATAGGCAGTACCTAGTTAAAGAAGTGTAATAGGTACCTACTATAGTTATATTTATAATATACAGTTACGATCGGACGACGAACATGTTCGGGAACAAACACAGTGGGACACCAGTAAGTACAATACCAGTGCCGTATTTAGAATTGTGTTGTCATAGGCACACATTTGTTTTCTGCATCCGGGCATCCCCTACCTCCCTCTTTCGTAGCTATAACTTTCTTTCGATGATTTTTTTGTACTTTGACCTCAGCCCAAAGACTAACCCTTCTTCACAGCGTCGAATAAGTCTAAACTTACCTTGGTAATATAAGCTAATATAAGCTTTTGGCTGATATCATTGACTGTCCTGAATTTTTAAACCTTTTATCTTTCACTACTCCAACTCGTAATACATGGTCTAAACCCCTATTTCATTTAAACCTAAAAGTTACTAATTATGCCGCAAATAACACTCTCTGTAACAGAATAATGCAAACCGTTAACCTGGAAATTTAAATGCTCAACTCACCAAACTTATACTTATTAGTTATTTAAGTTGTACCTATTGTACATTTTTAATTCATAACTCATAATTACACTCATGTAACATATATATATTAATAGCATGATTATTTTATAAATTATTGTATTTAAATATCATGTATTCACGAATGATTGTAATATTATTCAGTATTCAATATTCATATTATTATTAACTGTAATAGGGCCTCGCCCATTTAATACCAAATATGAAATAAATAAATATTCTACAACACGTGCTACCAAAATGCAAGGATTCCTATATAATCATAATTTATTGGTTAAAATTATTATTGTTCATTCAAATCTTGATGTCCTGCAGAAATCTTGCGTAAACCAAGGACAATGGAGAATAATAATATTTATAATATATAATTAATCATTTTATCATTGATACTGTAGTGATGACGATCAAAATGGTATTCCCTATTTTTTATATAACCATAATGTTTTGTTAAGACAGTTTTCTATATGAATAGAAACGTTGTGAAAGACAATTTTAAGTCATTTATTTCTAGGGGTCATCATCAATTATCACCCTCCCCCCCCTCCTCACTCACCACTAAAAAAACAAAAAGAATCATATTCCAAGAAATACTCTGCTACACTTAGATGACTTCAATATAATATACATCAAAAACAGTTTTCGTACATTACCATATGAATTATATCATACTTGTATACACCCGATAACCGTTAGTCCGGCGTCGTGACCCCGCGGACTAAATCAGTGAGGAATTATAAGCCTACTATTACAACATATTATTTTTTACCTGCTTATAACAGGCCTACTTAGCGAGCTGCAGCAGCAGCAATAATAATAATAATAATTTGTAGCGGTTTTCGTTTCTTCCGAGGCGCGCACGGTGTCAAAATCGCGTGGCGGCCGGTCGCAGTTTCCCCCGCACCCGCTCCCGGTACCGACGAAGAGCGACCGACCGTCCGTCACGTAATAAAATAATTTAGTTTTTTTACACACGCACTGTGCGCGTACACAGTAACGATAGGTATATAATAATAATAATAATAATATAATGTCAGCGGCGGCGGTGGATATCGATGTACACGCCGCGCCGTCGCGGTCGGCTGGAGCGTCGTCGCGCCAAGCGCATGCAAGCGACCGAGTCGGCGTCCGACATTCTCGTCCCGAAAACCAGTTCCCCCGGGTTACCACCACCTAGGTAACCGTCGAACCACGCACAAGCGTATAATTCACTTGTAAAAAACGACCGTGTGCGTAGGTACAACACGCTCGCGCGATGCATTATTATTATTATTATTACTATTTTTATTGTTGTTGTTATTAACCATCATCGTCATCGTCGCGTAGTCGTCGTTGTCGTCGTGTGTGCGGTTTTGTTCTGCGCGCGTATCCTCCAGCAGTCTGTCGCGTGTGCACAGAGATCACGTCGCTCCGCGCATTTTTTCGCCCGCGTGCAGCGCGACGACGGCCGCCAAATCCTCAGGTCGCGTATCAAACCGCATACCAGTGACCATTCGTATTATTAATCAACTGCGACGTATACCCAGTTTACCGATTACCTATACAGGTATCGCTGTATTATACCGCTATAGCTTAGCTAGTATATAGGTACCGCAGTCTTCGACACTTGGAGCAAATCGATCTTTACCGGCACGCCGCACTGCAGAGATTACCGCGGTAAAACATCATATTATTATTGTACCTGTACGTTGTTTTTCTACCGCGTTAGATGATTGTCGTACGGTATAATATTATTATATAGTATCCGACAGCGCGAAATCCGAAACCAAATACCATTTTTACGTGATTGGTACATATTATTATTATACGCGTCAAATAATGTTTTTTCGCAGACGACATGGAAAGACAACGGGCAGAGTCGACGTTCACCATTATTTCAAAGGTCAAGAATTCGCCCAACGTGAACACGGCGGTGAAATGGCTGAAGTCCAACAAGTTACTCATATTCATCTTGGTATCGGTCGTATTCGGAGTGATTCTGGGTGAGTACATGTTACTAAAACGACAATATACGACAGCCGGCTAAAAGTAATAATATACACGTAGCAGTTGTTCCAATATTGGATAGGTATAGGTACTTAAACTTCATTAAATATATTAAGATTAATCGTACACCAACAAATATCCGCTGTCAAACTGTGGATTTATTTTGTGTGAAAATCTTACCACGACAAAAAACATAGTTTTCAGATCAAGTAGGTACAACACTTATAGCTATATCGGCTTTACATAATATATTGTTGTTACTTTTCAGTAGCTTCAGTCTAGATTGTGGTGAAAAATCTAAATTTAGTACAGTTATTATCACGTGCCAACTACCTACTACAGATACATAATAATATTATGTATTTTCTTAAATTCCAGTATAGGTAGATACGCAGGGCCGGATTTACCCATAGGCCCGTGAGGCCCGGGCCTAGGGCGGCAAATTTCGTAAAAAATGGAAAAAAAATCATATAAATATTTTATGCATTTATGTAATTCTGTAAATTAATATTATATAATATTTAATATATATATATAAAAAATATAGAAATAAATTTATTAGAAATAAGTACAACATTTTTTTTTTTCTTGGGGTAGGGGTGGCATATTTAAAAAGGCCTAGGGTGGCAACTATTCTAAATCCGGCCTTGTAGATACGTATTTAAACTTGATAAATAAAATACATCTTTAATCAAGTCATTAGATTTAAACTACACAAAATATACTTTACATATTGTAGGTATATTTATACCAACTATTAACACATTGAATACAATATAATAATACCTATGTCTTCGATTAGCTGATATAATTTCTACAATATTCTATAATTTAAACTAATTGATTGAAATTAGTACATTTTGTAATATTGCTTATATTTTATTACACGAATCCTGCGTAAAATTCAATATATAATTATAATTATTATTATTCATATAAATGATGAAATCTACGTATTTTGCACAATATTATCTATTGCGATAAGGTCTTGTAGTCATTGGATCGAGTGCATTAAACTTACCTTTGTTGAAAGTCGTGAAATAAACGCTGTAATAGTTTTAGTTTATAGCATATAACGTAGAAGTATAGAAGCTACAATATGCAACAGTGAACTATTAAAAATTATTAATTCTCCCGGAGGAACGAAATTACTTCAAACCAACTATAGACGAACCAATAGATATTTTCCGAAATCTTAGTTTAAAATATTTTGTACTATTATAACTTACAGTGCACTCTCGCAGCCCACAGGAGTGGACAAACTTTTTTGATAAAGATCAACAGAAAATATATTTTTCCTTTGATGAGCCATACAAACATGTACAACTATAGGTATTGCCGACAGCAGTCACTGGGATTTATTAGAGGGGTTACTAAATGTGTTATAATACATTCTAAATAAAGGGAATGTCTTTAAAATCGTCCGCGATCGATCAGTCTTATGCTGAAATATTATAGTTCATACTTTTCTAACTGACGAATTTTTAATCTAATTTAATTACATTATTAGATAGACGATACATATACAAATACTTGTTGAAAAGAAATTTGCATATCAATCTCGATAAGTCGTATTTAATGCTAGATGACATAGAAATCCATATAAATAGGTATCATGGTTAAGTATGTGAAGTTTATTTTGCATATTTAGAGATCTTTTGCCTATTTGGAATATTTATATAGATTTTGGCCAAAATTTAATGAAAAATGTAATAGTTTATATTTTTGCACTGTATAAAAATATATCGGAGGAATTGTTTTAAAATTTTAAAATTGTTGTTTGAAATTGACGACTAACTGGATATTTATCTTATTAGATTATTAATAGACATTTTTTCAATTAATTTTTTGTAACTACATTTAAACAAATAAAACATAACTTTTAAAAATATGAATGGTTATATTTCTTTGTTATTTCAAAAATGTTCTATGATTTCTTCTTTTTTTAATGTGCATATTTTGAGTGTATATAAACGCATTTTTCTATACTTTTTAAGGCATATTTCAATGACAATTTTGTCAGTTTTTGATGCATAAGTATATTCTTATTCAGGCATTTTTTAGGGCATATACTTACGAGCCTTAATTATTAATTATTATTAGGCATGTATTTCACTGTCTATTAGTATAATGTACTCTAAATCAATACTAATAACAACTCAATTACTTGTTCTTATCAATTTATTAAATTTATTAAACAAAGAGACCATTTGAAAGTTTATTGATAAATGAAAATAATTTGAGTAAAGAGTGTTAAATATTGTGTTTTTATTAAGTATTAAGTACTTGTTTATTAATGGTTTAATTTGACTACCTTTATATTTTAAATGGTAAATTAAATTTACTATCTTTGCGATAATTTTAAATTATCTCTCTAAGAACCAATGATGGATTCGAGGCTTCAAATAAATAATAAATAATATATATCACTAGTAATTCACTATCCTGTCCCGAAAAGAGCGAAGCGAGATAAGTACTCGATATCTGTATTTATTTATTATAGAGGTCTAGAATGTTTAATTCTTAAACGTTGCTTGCAATTTTAATATAATATAGTAGATAACTACTATATTCGATAAAAAATATATTTATTTACATAATCTGAGAATTTATTTTTTTTAGTACGATTTATTGTTAATTAGTTTATTAAACGAAAAAAAAACATAAAATATTTGTACGGGTGTAACGTATTCAAAAGTATTATAGGTACCAAATATGATTTATACTATAGTAATAATTTAGGTGAGATCATTTGCAAAATTGACGTGGGCGCAGAATCACGTACAAACGGGTACAGGTACACATTTTAACATTTATTACAACACCAATACTTACAGTATAGGTGCTATCCAAATTCCAAGCTTAAGTAAATGCAAATTTACCAATCTCGTAACCTTGAAATCGCTCAAGGTCAATAGTTCTGTAGCTATGTTTTAAAAGGAACAAAGCGTGTTTTTTTTTTATTTAATAGTGAGAGTAAACTTACATAATTTAAACATAAACACAACATATTTTTATATAAAAAGTTAGAGTGAGTAGTTGATATTGTTTTATTTTTTTTTACTTTTCAAAAAATCAATTTTGAACAGTTAATATGATTTTGTAAATAAAAAACTTAATTAATATGCTCAAGTAACTTGAGAAACATTTGAGCTTTGTTCATCACAACTCCTTATAAGTATTAACTAAGTACACTTAACAGTACCTTTTAAACTTCAACTTCTAAGTTCTATTTGTTTATTGAATTTTATGAGTGTTTTAATAAATGTTTATTTTTTTTGATTAAACTCGCAAAAACTTCGGCAGCCAAGGATGTCAGTTATAATTTAACTTCATAACAGTGTTGATTATAGTATTACAATAATAATAATCGAATGAAGTTGAGGGTGAGAATAAGACATTTTATCGGAAAAAAATTAACTTATATAAGAATTGTGAATATAATATTGAATTGGTACATTTTTTATCGTGTTAAATTTTGTTGAATAAGTTGTTGGTTTTTAGAAATTATATGATAGCTTCGTTCTTCTTCAGGTTTGGTCTAAGATAGATAGGTACTATATATATAGTATCTACAGAGATATATTTGAGGGTATACGGGGGTATACCCTGTGAAAATAGTATAAATACACACGTATGCTTAACAATTTTAAAAAAATGAAGCAATCCGTATTCTGTACTATTACTTATTGTCATATGACATTTATTAATTGTCTATAAGTTAGAACCATGTAGTAAGTATTTAGGATTGCTTAAAATATTATCACCACGTAAATATGTATTAGAATAATTAATCTTTGTTCAGGGCCGTGATAAGTGAATTTTTTTTTAATAAACCGTTTGAGTTGACACAAAATAGGTAATGAGAATTGCCGAGAGAATTATCAAGTTAAATGTTATAAAACGTTAAAGCTGACAAAAAATAAAAATGTAGGAACAAAACTATAGGTAAAAAAAAAAATGTTTTTGTATAGCTTAAAAGTTTATAAATGTATTACATAAGAGCCTACTAAGTGACCTACTTTTTGATAGGGTGAATCTGATTAGTTTTGCACTTATAAATTCATTGCATACACCATATTTGTATCATTGAATTAAGTTCATAAATTAGCGTATTCTCTATAGATTTTTTACGAAAATACCACTGAGTATCAATGTTTAATATTTTAATACAATATGTATTAGTACTTAGTAGTTAGTAGTTAGTACATCATTTTTCAGTACATAATATATTTTTTATGAAATTTGTTTGTTCGGTAATTTGTAATAACCATCACGTCTTAATAATTGTCTTATCCAAACAGACGAAGGTTTCAAATATACTATATGCATATCCAATTAATGTACATAATCAATCACTTTTTTTTCCTTCATAGCTTTTTAAATCATCATTGAAACAATAATTATAAATTCAAAAAATGACAATGAAAGTTCCAAATTTAAGAATAATCCCTGTTAAGTTTCTAATTGAACAAATGTATATGACTGATTTTAAATTGTTTATTTACTACCTACCCAAAACGAAAAAATACATATACGCATATTGACGTATTACGTGTTTCGTTAAATGTATTATTATATTTATATTATTATAGTTAGTAGTTATATAGCTCTCTTTCTCTCTCTCTCTCTTTTCCTGCACCTTAATCTGAAATCATACTAATTAATAATTCAAAAATTATAAAAATATAAAATGTTATTAAATTAATTTTCATTTATACTTAACACTCATTGACTCATTAATTTATTTTCTATTAAAAAAGTATGGATATATAAACGTATAGTTTAATATATTTGCCAGTTTTTTATACAATCTGCAGTAGATTTTCTACGGTATGGTAAAAGTTATAATAACTAGCTATGTAAAAATTAAAGTAGTTATCATTTTAGCAAAATAACAAATTAATCAGTATTATAAAAATAAAGATAAACAATACTTATTAGTTATTAACCAGTAAGAACGATTTTTTTTTTATAAAAATTATAAATACAACCAATTAAAATATTAAATATTATATTGACCTATGTTTATGGAAATGATTTTTATCCGGCTATTATTTTTTTACCATTATTCCATAATAATTAGGTTTCGTTATATTTTATGTAGTTTTATCGACAATTAAAATTTAAAAGCATATATTTATCATTTAATAATGCACTATTTTTTATATATCATTTAACTATACGTCATTATTATTTATAAATACCTAAAATTTTAAAAACACAACAATAATTATCATGATTTCTGAATAACATGATACAACGTGTTTAATTTATTTTACGTCCTTAACAATATTGTGATATAGGTATTTTAAAACAGATATTGAATTCTAAGATGGTGTATATTCTATATCTTAAAATCTCAAAATAAATAAACGCATTAAAATGCTTACAATGCCGTTTATGATTATATCAATTATAGGAGGTACCTATTTAAAATTATATTTCGTTGTATTTGATTTCAGGATTAATATTAAGACCGCTGGACCTTAGCAGTGATACTATTACTCTAATTTCATATCCTGGTGACCTTTTCTTGAGGACTTTAAAGTTGATGGTGTTACCATTCATCATATCATGTTTAATTATAGGTAAGCATATTTTTTTTATTTATATAACAATAATAACTCAGTTCAGTGTAACAGCTAATTATAATTTACAAGTAATTATGGGTAACTGATGATTCAAAATCACAATTAAAACTGAACTGAATTAATATTGACTGTAATATTTTCAAAATATAATAATTTTAAGTTAGAATCTAAAAGAAAAAAATCTGAACGTTTTAAGTTTGATCAGCTTTATTGAAAATTTCTAAGCCATTATGTATATGACGTAATGCATTTATATTTTTTTATCAATTTTCTCCTCACTGAAATAATTACTCATATAAGTTATATTTATAGTTACATTAAGACGATTGCCAAAGTCCTTTGAAACAGTAGTGAACTTTAATAGATGGACTTTTGAATCTTTTAATTTGTGAATTATAAATCAATCATGTTTTAAATGTTAATAAAACGTATATACATTTAAAATATATAATGAGAAATACAAGGTATTAACTATAATATATTTTTAACTTGCATTAATAATAATTTTATAACCATAGTTACAAAATTATAATAATAAAAATATTCAAAAAATATTATAATTTTCAAAATAATAAATGTCTTACATTTAAAGAAATCCCTATATAGCTGATCTGCGGAGATTGGCTTAGAGAATGTGATACGTGTGAGAAACGAACCTTAGCGTGGCAACCAGGTTATAATAAATTAAGTAAAACATATTTACGGCATAGGCGCATAGGTATAAGACAAAGATACATTTATCCAAAGCGTTTAGACCAAATATTACTCAGTGCCATTATTAAGGGGAGGCAAAAGTACCCCAAGTGGCAAACTTCAGTGGTGGAAAAAGTAGTGAATGGGGGTCTATATACGAGAAGACTATTGCACTCTACATAAACTAAGGCAATTAGGAAAATAATACTTATTTTATATGAAGCAATAAATTACAGCCAGTCAATATAGATTTAAATATTGTTTGTGAAATTTGCGTCATCAAATTATTTCGCCACGATGCTCATATATTCAAAAATTCTCCACTGCGACTACTATAGTATGGACAATGGTCATGGTCGGCGTCATGACATCTAAATTGCTGTTCTACTGCACAATGCGTCACGACACTATACTAGGGAAACCAATAAACCCAAATAATTTATTATCTTTGTTGATATTCATTGGGGTTATAATTGCTAATTGCAATATTTATTATTTATTTAGTTCGTTGTAGGCTGTATCCTGTAACGTACGTTTTATGTGTTGTGTTCCATAATCAAATATTATTATTGTTTAAATTTACGACTGTGGCACACTATGTAGGAACTTATCCACAAACACACTACTTTTACTCATTTTTTACTAAACCATATTATTATTTTACACATGTTTTATTAACATTCAAAATGATGAACGTAAACCAAAATTACAATTTTTCTGTTTCTGCCCTTTAATTTTAATTCTAGGTACTGTTTCAGATTAAATACTATACTGCAGTATGGAACAGACTTTCATTGAAATCCAATATATTAAATTAATGTACTTGAGATCACGTAGTTATTAAGTTTATTATGCATTATGAACGAACTATTTTCCAGGTGCTGCTAATTTGGATATAAGCAAAAATGGCAATGTTGCAGTGCGTACAATTGTGTATTTTGTCCTTACGTCTGTTTTTAATGTCTGCTTGGGGTTAACGCTCGGTCTGCTCGTTCATCCTGGCAGCCCAGATTTAAGGTTAACAAATACCACGTCATTTTCAGGACCGAAAAAAATGAACGTTATGGATGGATTTTTAGATATGGGAAAGTGAGTAAAATATTTGAATTAATTTTATTCGTTAGGCGTAACAATTAACAATTCAAATGTGGACTATGAGTCATTTTGTATACTAATAAAAACTGTATAGATATTAAATTAATAATTAAAAATTACATTGACGTACATATTGTAAAATAATAATACTATATTAATATTATCTATATGTAGAAATAATTTTAAATTTGTATGAATAAATGATTACCACTCTACCACTGTCTTAAATTTTAATTTTAAATTTACTCAGTTATTTTCTTTTTTTTAGGAATTTATTGCCAGAAAATTTGTTTCAAGCTACAATTCAACAAGTAAGAAATAATTAATAAATACTCTTAAATATTTGTATCATATTATATACTTCAGTATTAACATTTTCAAAAGTCCTATTACGGCTCAGTGCTCTTACTTAAAAGTTATAGTTCATGAAATGATTTCTTAAATTTTAAAATTTTAATAAATAGGAAATATAAAATATTTTTACTTTTTAAATCACTTTTGAAATGCATAAGATTTATTGTCTTGAGATCTAATAATATCATAAGTCATAACATATATTGTTATTATAGTAGGTATGTATTATCATTCACTAGCTATTTACCTATACGTACGGTCAAATAATTGTATAGTGACGATTGTGTTTTTCAGACATTAACCGAGTATGAGACAATCATGGGTGAAAACAACACGATAAAGTTGAAAAAAGTCGTTAAATACAAGTAATACTACAATATTATTAAATTGCAGTTGGCTGGATCGGATAATATTGAATAATATAATATCCCCAGCTTTTAACTTTATTAAATATACTATAATCGTTTTCATAACTTACATATAAATATAAATCTTGCTGCTGTTCGGCAACTCGTTTTGGAGAAAATAAAAAAGTATATATAAAAAAATCGTTCAAACAATATTTCCAAATAATTTTCAGAGACGGTACAAATACATTGGGCATCATATTCTTTTGTCTAATTTTCGGAACCGTACTGGGCACGATGGGTGAACGCAAACGACCCGTTTTGAACTTCTTTACAGTCACCTACGAAGTAATGCAAAAGATACTCACCGGAGTGATTTGGTAAATTTTGTTACACTGCTTACCTATATGCATACGTCTAACAAAATATATTATGTACCCATTGTACCCACACATACAATATGGTTTATTCAATTCCGGACCTAATGAAACTATGGAAAATGTTCCTATAATCGTCATCCATTTATACCGTATTATAATATACATAACATAATATTAATATTATATTGTTGCACGTACACCCCTATTACGGTAACCTCTATTACAGAACGTCTCTGTAGGTTTACACCCATTGGAGTGGCCAGCGTCATATGCGGTAAGATCATCACAGTGGCACAACTCACCACCACGCTGATCCAGCTCAGCTTGTTCATCGCAACGACTGTCGGGGGTTTCCTATTCTATCAGCTGATAGTCATTCAAGTAATTTATTTCATAATCGTGAAGAAGTCTCCGTGGCCGTACTACGTGTCGCTGGGACCCGCTCTCGCGACCGCCTTTGCTACTGCTTCCAAGTAAGATTTGTTTTCGTTGATTGTTATCAGCGTTTACAAAGTTTGCACGATATAATAAATCAAAAAAAAATCATTATTATAAAACTATAACCAAATAATATCATCCCTTGAAATGTAAAAAAATATAAACATTGAAATATAAATCTTTCAGAACTTTAAGAATAATGTTTATTTCAGTATTCGTTTCTGAAAATATGACTATCTTTATACAATATGTTGTATCTACTATTATATCTAAGAGCTTAAGCTATAAGTACTTTAAACTTTATAGATATTATAGAAACCAAAGTTTCATGGAACAATACGTAAATTCCAATTAAATCAATCACAGTAGTATAAAACAACAACTGTAGGTATAGGATTTAGATGATGTACTAAATAATCACAAAATATGCTCATACTATATTTTATATAAAAAAAGTATGATTTTGATTTTAAATTTATATAAAACAATTTACCACGATATTTATTTATTTATTATTTATTATATAATCATAATTTAAAAACAAATTATAGAAAAATATAGAAAAATAATAATATGGTACAAAATAATAATTCTGTAATATAGTTTAGTACTCTGAAAGCTACATAAATCAAAAATAATAATTGGGCAGGTCAAATTTGAATTTAACTTTTTTAAATTATCTTTACTATATATTGGCAGTCTATTAAAAAATACATTTTTGTTTTCTCGAAATTGTACGTAACGTTATAGGTACGTATTTAAGTTATAAAATAGTACAATATGCCATAGCCCATAATAAGACACGAAATAAGTATAACCTTAAAATTGTAAAAAATATGTACTTAGCTTACTTGGAGTTTAAACTGTAAATACAATCGACCAATAAAAATATGGAAATGCTAGTCATATACTTATATCTGAGTTATACCTAGTTTATAAATTCATATACTGTATACATATTTCAAACAATTATAGTAATATTAATTAACAATTAATAAAGTAGTTATGTAATTCAACACGCTTAATTTGGATATTATAAACTTTACACATAATAACATTTTTGTTTTTTAAAATATAAATAAATAAATTACATTAATCTTTCGTAATTTTTATAACCAATAATGATTACTCATGAATGAATAGCGAAAACTAAATACTTCAACGATTTATAAATCATAATGTATCTCACATTCAAATATTTTACCTACGTATTACTGTCTTAATGATAATATTATATATTAATGTATGATCTCAGTTTTATTTTAATTTATAATCAAATGTTTTATCTTAGGTCAGCGTCCCTTCCAATAACATTCAAAGTGTTGGACGAAAAATTGAAGATGAATCCAAAAATCACTAAATTCGTCCTTCCAATCGGTACGATCAATATGGACGGTTCGGCTCTGTACCTGAGTGTAGCACTATTATTCTTGGCACAAATAAATAATTTGCAACTAGGCATTGGAGACATTTTCACTATCGGGTATGATATTAAAGGTTTCTACGATACATATATAATACAGCATTATAGAACAATACAACGTATCCAATTACACGTCATTTGATACTAACCATTTTGTTTTTTACGTTTTCATCATTAACCGTTCAATAATATAACATCGTATAAGCAACATTGTATAACAATATTAACACTACTATGAGAACATTTAAGTAAAAAAAAATAGTTCAAAAACCATTAGGTATATAATAAATGTACATCGTAATATTATATCAATCTGTCCGGCCAGACATGTCTTCTATACATATAGAGTATAACATTATATACCTATATAAGATTAAGATTTATTGCGAGATTATTGCCATTATTTAGTGAGTGTAATATAGATTTCCATTCTGACTTAAACACCAATGTTGATTATGTAACATATAATATACAAGACGATACACCAAGACGTATGCACACCAGTCACCTTACTATTTTCCTATACTCTTATTTGAATTCTCATTTTTGGAAATTGTAATAAATTAATAATTAGACATAAAAACCACATTTTTAAATACTTAGAGCTTTGTAACATTTAACTAAGCTGTAGCGATAAAACTTTTATTATTTTCATATGAAAACTAACATTTTTTCACTGAATAAGTCCATGCGCTAATAGGTTTAAAAAACATGGGAACATTTATACCTAAAATAGTTTAAAAATCTAAGTACTTAACTAAAAAAATTCGGTCTCTGTACTTAAAAATTCCAAAAATCAGAATTAGAATAAATTTATTATTAAATGTTAAAATAGGTGAGTATGTTTGGTGAATCAGTATCACCTTGTATATATGGAAGTATTTTTACAGTATACACAAAATTAACATATAAAATCGTATCTTACTCTCATTGCTTGATAATAAGTACTTATTAACGTATATAATTATATCAGACAATTTGTTTGAATTTCAATTTTCATATTTATGATACCCCACTGAAAATCCAATTTTTATATAAATACGAACGCTGGACAAGCAATAGTTACATATATATTATATAAATAGTACAACCAGGCCTACCTAGCTGTTGCTAATAGGGTGCAACCATAAAGTTTAAAGATTACAAATTACGCAATCCCCTCGTGGATGTTTTTTAAAAATAAAAGCCGGTAGGTAAAAATAATTGTGCGCAATAAATATGGTAACAATCGATGTTTAAATTTATTTGATGACAACCAAAACAAAATTCACATCATTATATACATGACCCACAGTGATTTATTATTTTGATATCATTCGACTACAGGTTAGCTTGCACGGCGGCAAGTATGTCTTCGGCGGCTATTCCATCAGCGGCCATCGTCTTGGTCGTGATGCTGTGCAGCGTGATCAACATACCCACCGAAGACGTATCTCTGCTGTTTGCCGTCGATTGGCTAGTGTGAGTACCCCATATGGGCTATATACGAAATTAGGACACACAATACCTATCTACTTATACATTTAAATGTATAATAGGTAGGTATATTCGTTTCTGAAATTAGTTATTTACAATATTCATTTTTTATTTTTAATATATACCACAAAACAGGGACAGGTTCAGAACTATGAACAATCTGATTGGAGACTGTTACACGGTGGCCATTGTTCAACATTTATCCAAAGAAGAATTAGAACAGGTAAAAGCATAATAATAATGAATACGTTTATACCTGTTATAACATAAGTACAACAATACAATTATAAATTGATGTCAGTCGAATTTGGTTTCGAAGTTCGCCGCACTTAGGTAATACAAATAATGTTATTTTCCACCACACCTTTTTAGTTTTTGAAATCATCAATCTTGAATTCAAGTTTAAAAATAATAATAAACAATTTTAAATGTTTAATATACCTACAACAATAATGACCACATTTAAAAAGTGCATTTATAAATAAATTATAGACAATAACTTATAGTAACAATATTTTGTCTATTATAGTAGGTTATATAGATAATAAAATAGTGAGTAGTTTATATAGAACAAACAGTTTTCCTTTTTCATTAGTACCAATTGGTATGCATTTTTGCGGGATCTTTGGGACCCCCCTCCCCCAGATAGTTTATTTAATGTACCTTAGGGGTATACTATATGTATATAAATAGAACCAGGAATAATATAGGTAAATGTACATACACAAAATATAGTTAATCCGACTAGAAGATAGGTATCGCATTTCAGACATTCATTATACGAATTATAAATCACCGCATATTGTATACACGTATTCCCATTTCCTATGTTGCACTTATATAATAATATGACTAATATAGGTACACCGATGACTGTATTTTGTTTACATTATTACACTTGGCTGTTTGCCAACCAGGAAAACGGTGCAGAAAATATTACAACTTCAAAAACGAGGTTTTGTCTGACACGATGCAGTATTATTATAGTTCGTAACCTCGTATAGGTATAACGTCGTTACTCGCTATAAAAGTGTAAATCTTTGATCATATACGTTATATATTATATATTATATTATGATCCAAGGTGTAAATAGCGACAACATGATTACACAATAAAGAAAAAAACGAAAAAAAAAATAATAATATATATTTTCTAGTTTACCAAAAAATGTGATTACCTATAGAAAATAATATAACGTTTACCGATCATCGTATACAATCATAAACAATCGAGTTTGGAGCGGCTCTCAACAAAATATTTTCACGAAAGTCCTTGGTCAGCTTGAATAATCGATTAGTAATACACTTTTATATTAAAGCAGATACAACACAATACAGTTAGACACGAGTAGATACATACCGATACTATTATTGTGTATAATATGATTATTATGATCTTTGTGGTGTAGAAAGTAAAATCGACATTTAATAGTAATAACTATAGACTATAGTTATATCTACCTACTATAGTATACAACTTACTGTCGAGAAAAAATTTGGTATAGGTACCTACGCCTTACGGGTTACAATATAGGTATCCGGTGACCAGTATCCACATTTTACTGAATGGTCTACCTACCATAGCTAAACTGCTACAGTGCCACAGTAAAATGTACAATAACAGGTATAAAATATTTGGTTTCCAGGGTGTGATTTTTAAGCATGCTGACCTCTTTTTATGTTATTTTTTTAACCCTTGTTTTAAGCAATTAGTTTTGACAATTAGGTACCTACCTACATCTACACGCTTTTTGACCCAACAAATAAAATTGTATTGTCATTTATAGAAAAAAAACTCAAACATTTTGAAAATTTAAAATGTCCGTTAACAAC
The DNA here is from genome assembly GCA_027563435.1 of Nasonovia ribisnigri. Classification (NCBI taxonomy): domain Eukaryota; kingdom Metazoa; phylum Arthropoda; class Insecta; order Hemiptera; family Aphididae; genus Nasonovia; species Nasonovia ribisnigri. Next base: position 197,278 of record JANEHU010001737.1, read on the forward strand.
TCAAAATGAGTCAAAATATTTTGAAAATTTTATCAAGTATAGGAATTGATCAAATTAACATATGGTATAAATTTAGGTATTTTAATTATAGTAAAATAAGAAAATCCTTACAAGATAAATCGAGTGATTATCCAACCTTGTGAAAATTTTAACTTCAAACGTTCATAAAAATTTAATTTGATTTTCAGGTAGACATTTTTTTTTTTGAAAAAGGTAGACAAACTTATGAGGAATCTTGAATTCAATTTTCAAATCTTTGATTTCAAAAGAAACATGTTTTTGAATTTTAACTCGAAATAATTTGTATTTTTTTTACGTAATTTGCGAAATTCTGACGGAAAACTAAACAAAATAATTTTTAAACGGTTTTTTATTTTAATGCCTATTTCATATTTTGTAATTGATGATAAGTGATAACTTATATGATCATAATAATAATTCTTTAACAATTTTTAATTTATTTTAGAAATAAAGTGAATATCAACAGAAAAATAGAAATCGTACCAATCATTATAGCAGCCATTAATATTTGCATATTTTCACGTTTACCTCTGTGACGTGTGTAATATAGGGTTCAAGTGTTGCTCATGCAACACCTTAAATTGGTAGAAGAAAAATAGGACATTTTATCGGTAGGTATAACAATATTATGAGGAGTAGATCACCAGAAATGATTTGAGTTATACCAATTTTTTTCTTTTAATACACGACACTGGTTTACGTTATAATAGCCAATAGGTATACTACTGTAATACTTCGTTAAACTCATAAATACCATATTAATATTATAATTACAATTAACCGTTTTTATTTTAGTGGAAATAATTTCAATAGTGTATTATGAATAGATTTCTTCAAAATGAATATAAGCCAGGTATCCTTAATATCCTTTTTATTAGGATTTTCGCTAAGCAAATGTTAAGTTTTATTTTTACAAATATAATTGCCACTAAAAAGTTAAAAGTGTCTTAAGATATTGTAAATAATTTGAATATTATTAGTAATTATACTTACTGGACAGAGCAAAATTATTTTACTAAAACCGCTCAAGAAGTACTAATCACTAACATTTAGTAACACCTATATAACACATTTTTGGGAAAAAGTCACTTGTACAAGCCTGCTTGCAAAATACTATAGTATTACGTCTATTACGACACTATAATAATACAATTCTATTATACATATCCTCGGTAAAATATTGTCTGTGGCTTTTGGTGGACTATAGAGGGCTGCCGCCTGCCATGCAAAATGAATATTTAATTGATGAAATAAATAATTATTTTGCCTTCACGATCAGTGACGTGCCCAGGGGGTGGTTTTGGAGGTTTAGACCTCTCTCAAATTGACTTTCTTAATTTTTTTACCTTATTTTTTTTTTAAATTAAAACATTTTACATTTAAAAAAAATTAAAACCACCCCCAAAACAATATCCGGAGCACGCCCCTGTTCATGATACAATTTTAAATATCCACTCGGCTTCGTGTCCTTTGACTAGATATCGTGTAAGTTAATATTATATTTTATAGATACCTAATGACTATGACCTGCATTATGACCATGATAATAATATTATAATGTTGTTGGTTTTTTTAAATTAATTTCGTGTCTAAAAGTTTGCATAATATTATATTGTTTTTTTAAATTTAAATTTAAATTTCATACACTGTTGCCCCACTTAGAGAACTCGTGTAGGTGTGAACTGTGTTTACCATAGACAGTATTTGAGCAGAAGTAAAAAATATGGTGGGATGAAGAGAGGTGCTAAGCTATGCTTATTTTTCTATTCGTGATAACATGATTATATATTCAATAAATAAATTCCATGCTATATAATATGAAATGTTAACATAAATTATTGGGTAGAAAGTTTTCATACCGCTGCCTTATAATTACCAACGTCATAGACTATATTATAGTGTACAACCATTGTATTCAAAGAAGTGGGACAACTACAAGGGTGCTAAAGCACTCCCGACCTTATATTTAGTTTTCTATGCTCCCGACATTAATGTAAGCACCCCGAATGCCTTGTCTTTATAATAATTTAAAATATCTGCCTATAGTTGTAACAATAATTGTTAATGTGATTTTATTATTTCAGTTAATATTTTTTTTTCTTATCTCGATTTCCAATCGTTTAATATTTGTTTTTCCTCCCCTCGACAGGACGACGAAAAAGAAGCCGAAGAAGCGCACGTAAACGGCACATTCGTTATGCAAGAACAAGAACAAAACGCACAGACGAATCAGAGTTTTTCCACCAACACGCCAGTATAAAATAAATGTTATTATTTACAATACCTATATAACGACTGCGACGTGTTTCCAGTATTATTATGTATATTATGTATAACGGAGCTGTTTTATTGTGTTTAATCGCATGTGCTGCAGACGACAATTCATATGTTATGACTCGAACGTATTATTATGATTATTATTATTAGTATAATAGTATGTATTAGTATTTTACTTATTTTTATTATTATTATTATTATTATTCCGTGTTCGTATGCCCATTCACACCGCGTACCTGTTTTTTTTTTCATGAATGTTTTTTTAAGAAAGCGCGTAGGTAAAACATAAATTATCTTCTCGTCAAGTCACGTGTATAGGTATCTAATATAACCACCTGCGACGTAAGTGACGTAGGTATGCGAATGTTCAGTATAAGTACTTCGAGTATTATGATGACAGTTTAAAGTTGTAACAGTCGAATATTCGAGGTAAGTCGCTATATATTATAAGGTAACCTGGATTTTTTTTTCAAATTTCAATTAACAGTTCAATAATATTTAAAGTACGGCACTTTTCCGACATTGTTTTCCTATTTTGCACTCTTATGCTTACATAATATGTACATATACTCAACAAATCGTTAAATCTAGATGAAGCGTAAACTAGAAAAAGAACGAAAATTATATCATATTACAATATTTGAACCTTTGTGACCGATTAAAATATACCCTGCCACGCGATCAGGACCTTATTGCCGGTGGTTACTAAAATTGTTATTAAATACAAGACACGAGTACACCTATCGTACAAATATGAAATAAATGAAAACACGTTTATTGTTTTGATTTATGTTATATTTACGAGCAATCACCTACTTATTAATAATACAATTGGGACATTTAAATTTTGTTGAAAACATTTTGTGTTACCGTCGTGCCTCTTTGAAATTATTATTATTATAACTATTTCATATTGTGTTTTTTCTATCGTGTCAGTATATATATAATATTATTAATATTGTACTCATTATATATTATATACCTGCCATATTATGTTCAAATAATTATTTTTTCGCGTTAATATAAAATTATACATGTGTAAACATTTACAGGTATTTATAGTATTGCAATCGTTGTGATCTCCATATTATAACATGGGCTTTATAGTATTTATGTCAAAATAGTCACAACTACATATTACCTGATTTGACTAATAATTGTAATATTATAAATTACAATTTTATTCATTGAACGCATAACATAATAATATAAAACCGTCGAGAACACAAAATAAAACACATGACCGGGCTTCAAAATTGCCATCATCGTTAGGAATAACAATCGATTGCGAGTGTCGTCAGTAGTCGAGAGTGCAGGTGACCCTAAGTATAGTAACCTGATATAATACACTATTATATTATGTGAGCTTCTATTTTTACAGTTTGTGTTGACCTAAGGAGAAAACTGTAAAACATGATGTCCCATACTGACACTGAACAGTATTATATTATAGCCGAAAATTCTAATTAAACGAATTAATACTTCTTGCTCCAAAAATATAATTCAATCGGATCTAAAATATTTACGAAAAAAAGAAACAGGACTCAAAGATTAACTAATGGAATTTTGATACAAAAAATTATTTCTAAGCTTGAACCGTCGCAGATTTATAGTTTCAATAAATACGCGTCATTTGCGGACGTTCCTACCTCAAAATTAATAACTGGCAGACATTGCATGTTAATAGTAACAAAAAGGGTAACGATTTCAAACGATTTGTTCAAAATATCCCAATAGAAATAATCCAAATATCAGTAACTAGTATAGGTATTATCCAATGGACTAGACAGTAGACAGTGATCAGTCTTATTTCTATATTTGACAGCCATCTCACTATCTCAGACCACCTGGGTGACTGGATAACAGTTGTTCGATACCATTATTAAATTTAGTTCCTGGGCACTCTGGCACTCTGGCACTCATTTATTAGGTATATATTATGCCTTGAAAAATTCACGCAGCTGCGTCAAAATTGAATCCTTCAGCCCGCCACAGAGAGTAGCAGAGATTATGATGGTGAAATAAATAATTAATATTTATCTTTAAAGTAGGTTATTATATCTAAATCGTAAATTGATTAAAAGGATTATGTCAAAAGTGTAGAGTTCACTGTTAGTCTCTACTTCGCGATCAAAACCCGATTACCTACTATGCGTCTATACCTATGCAAATAATAATATTTTGTACGCTCGTCCTCAACGTTCTTGTGTTCTGTTAGCCTGAACAAATTCACCGAATATGACATAAACGACGAGTCAGTAATCTGTAAATTGTTATAAGGTAAGTACGTAGCTTTATTGAGTAGGTACCACCGTCCACCACATACGCGTATACCTATTACCTATCGTCGAACATATTTATTATTTATTGAACGAAACTTGACTACAAGAATAGTAAAACTATGTTATTATAACAATATAAGTACTTAATATAACGTAAATATCTGTTTTGATGTCGAAAAACGTCTTAAATCAATTTTCTAAATTTTCAAACATTTATTCTTCTCTCTCTCTCGATACCATAGTACGTACATGTATTATGTGATATTGATGAATGTTAACGAATCGTAATGTACGCAGGTATAGGCACTTATAGTATAAACTTATAGAAAAATGTTTCACGACACTGCGTATAGAATTAATAAACCTACCTACAATAGAGCAGCTAACATTTTTCTTGTTTCTTTACAACAGAGGTCAACAAACTCCTTTAATCGTACTATCGTAGTTGCACACAGCCTGTAGTCTCTTTTATAGGCCAACAGCCAGAATTTCCTAATCAAGCGATCACGAGGTATATTAATAAATAATAATAGATATCGCCATATCCGTGTGGTAAACTAGTTACGACTCAAATTACAGTTAGAATCGAAATAAGTATCTGAAAACGTTTACAAGAATAGCTTCTGCCCTGAGCATCAACTCTTTAGATTTAACTCAACAGAAGGACGCAATTACTCCTTGTATAGTGTAGGTACTGCACATGAACATTGCCCATTCACGCTAAAAAAAAATAATTTGTACCTATTGGGTATAGCCTATCTGCGCAAAAATAAAAAAGGTACATTTTTATCGACAGACCTTTTGTGGAAAATGTATATCGTGTTTACACTTTAGTTATAATGGTTTGATAATAAACTGTCAGTTAGTAACGACACAGGATTTTTAAAGTGGCATTTATTAACATTATAAAGTTCCCTATGCAGTAAACTCGTATTACAAAACAACAAAACCGAACTGCATATTTTATTCATTGAACTTAGATATAGGTAGTAAGTTCGTCTTGAGAAATTATGGTTATTTCAGAAATTCCACTCATTGATTTTATCCAAATTTTAATGTTAACACCTATAATTGAAGTCGTTTTATCACTAATTTAGTTATAACCAAATATGTGCTTCCATCTATTGGTTTTTTTTTTAAACAAAATTAAAACGCATATTTCAGTCATTTCTTTGAACGAAGCGTTGATTATTTTCTTTAAAATAATTCACTCTCTGCAAGCACCCACTTGAAAAAATAATTTACACTTTAAGGATTAATAATTTTAAAAAATATCAAAAAAAACTGAAAAATAATATTCACTATACCAGTATTTGATAAAATCCAAATTTTTCTTAGTAAAGTACCAATTAGAATCTAGAATACTAGATCAAATTTGCTACAAGAAACCACACTGAATGATGAAGATTTTGTAGTTTTATTGCTCTAAACAATTATGTGTTTACGGGTTTATGTACCCTCCCCCCCCTTGACTTTAATAAAAAACTACTGTGTGAATTCCAAGAAAATCCTACCGTAGATGAATTATTGTTATGTTGATAACACATGCATATTTTGTACTCTGTAACACGAACATACTACGTAGTAGTTAATTCTCTGTATTCAGTCACGTATGCAGGTAGTTCAAAACTCCCCAAAGTTTCCAAAAAAATATTCTATATTATAAACATTATGAACATAGACCTTCACAATTATTATAAATTTCGATTTCAAATACTTGTTTGATACTTCAAGACACGTCAAAACGATAAATATTTTGTTTTATTTATGGACCCACGATTGGTCCATTCGATTAATCAATTTACCATGCAACCTACCTGTTGTGAAGTTGGGTGTCTTAAATAAGAGGCAGTATGTATGTAATTTCGTTACCTCCGTTCTTGGCCTTAGTATTAGTCATAAAATAATCGAAGTGATTCAATTGCCGGTTGTTTGTAAAAAAAGATGGTCAAGTACAACAGTACAAACCTCTACAAACGTGTCATTTTGAAGGTGTTGTGTTTAGGCATTTAATTGAATTCTACTGTTCCTTGTGGCTCAACTTGTTGCGTGTTCTGTGTACCTATACTACCCAACCATCACACGCATCAATGATAACGATGACAATATTTATTATAGCTAATCATACATTAAGCGCACAAGCACATTAAATTTTATCAATATTTTGATATTGATGGCATAAATTTAAGTGCCTACTTTCACTCTTCCAAAGATTTGAATACATAGACATTGCAATTACTTTACATCAGTCTGAGAACTTAATCAATTTGATCAAATTCTGGACAAGAATATACATTTTAAAATGTTTATAATATTTAATACATTAAAAACTATAAAATAAATGCTCTGACCAATCAAAAGTAAGCTTGTTTATTACCAAATCAAACATCCTTACAAACGTTTAATCAAATCATTAGAAATACTTTAATTTAAGTAAGTCGTTTTGATGAAAAAGTTTGCATTAAATACACAATTCCAAAAAAAAAAAATGCAGTTCTTCAACTAGATTTATGTAAAAAATTATATCTAGTTAGTTTTTTGTGAGGATCAAGACTCAATAGTAGATATTTCCTAATACCTACTATACAAGATGATCATTATTTTGTTTTGACCAGAAATTGTCTGACACTTTTAAAACTATTTTTATACATGATACTCTCTGTCTTTTTTGTTTTTATTCAACTCATGAAATCATGAATATATATGATATAATTTTAATTTTGATTTTTTTGTATAAGTGATTGAATCTCAAGTATTAAGAACTATTTGTCAAGTATCAATATTTTTTTAAACATTTAAGTATCTGCATGTAGTAGTTAAGTAATTACATACTCATATCAAAGACATATACTATTGTGGATAGATAAGTTTAACGAATAGCATAATATGTATAATATTATTTAACATTAATATTTAACCACACATGAAACTCCTAAAATCAATACACAGATTTCATTCTTTATAAGTCTATCTTCTTAAATCTTTTTTTCTATTTATATTTTAAATAAAATAATCTATCATCTAAATTATATCATAAAACCATTGTTTTGCCCATTATTACTAATAGTATTAGATAGAATTATAACATTAGCACCGTATCCAAATTAGTTATTACACTGGGCAATGTATCCAACCCTTATTAGTTGGTTTTCCCAAACGGGTCTAAATTCAACACTAATGATGACCAATAACAACACTTAAATACAGCTCTCAACTTTACACTATTTGAGATACAAAAAAAATACCAGACTGCACCGAAAAGCCACATAAATCCAATATTTAGGATATTTTACACAACCAGACCAATTTGCTGATGGATATTTCAGCTGGTCTGGGTAGATGCTTGTATATGCAATACACTCAGATACTAAAATATATAATAGAAAAAAAGATTTATAATAATAAAGTATATAAGAAATCTGGAATTAGCAGTGCACACAAAAGTCAATTAAGAGCAAACAGTAATCTGCAGAAAAAAACTGTTTGTATACCTACTTGACCACAATATAAGGGAATTCAATAAAAAAATACATAATTAAACGTATGAAATAATCAATTTTTATTCCTCTTGTACAACTGTTGTCTTTTCAGATACATATAAACCATCCAAGAACTTACGGATATCCTTGTTCTTTACGGTTGTAGACTGTTGGATTAAAGCAGCTAGAACAAATAATAAATAATTTATTATTACTTTATTACTAGTAAGAACTAAATTAATTTGTTCAATATATTAAATGCATTCAATAAAATTCAACGATATAATCACAATTCGAATCAAGGACTTGTACATTATATACACCTACACAATTTATACTTTGGATAATAGGTTAAAATGTTATAACTATTTTTTTCACTAACAGTTTTTTAATAAGGAGATTGATAACGGTCAGTTATTTTAACCAAAATGTACCAATCATTTTTCAATCATATCAATGAACTTAGTAATACAATTATAATTTTGAAAAATGATTTAAGTTAAGAATTAAGTTTACTTAAGTGGGAGCTACCCTTTAATTCTGAGGCAAGTTATGAGTATTTTAAAATAATCTTAATTGGCTTTAAAAATAAAATATAAAAAATAAATGTTAGAGGTTCACTAGATAACATTCTAACTTCTAAATTTTATAAAAAGTCAATTCATTCTAATATTTAAACTAAAAGAGCTAAGTGTACAATTTGCTTATGATAGATCAGAACAACTTTTTTTTTAATTTTATTCCTCCACTCCTATAAATTTTGTTTTAATATTTAAAATTTATGAAATTTAAATGTTGATTATTCAAATATTAAAATTAGTATCTCAAAATGTGGCCTGATCAATCTCAAGTTCATATTAAAGAATTCAAACAAGTTTTTAGAAGTCTTGTTGCAAAATCAGGTCAATCACTATGATGGACAAGTAAATACAAACGAACATACATTGTTAACTGTTCACACTTGGGGGTACCTGACGTGCAAAGCCGAGGTGGTGACTTATATGTGCTCCCAAGTAGGAACACTGTTATTTATTTTACATCAGACCAGGCGCAGACCAAAGCAGTGCGAAACGGAATGCCAGGTTATTGCTGTGGGCTGTGGCGGTTTTTTTTTCACTGCCTTGATGTGGGCCCAGCCTTACATCATGCACACAAATTAACACCTACTACATACAAATTAACAAAACTCCCATACATACTATTAGAAAATTGCCTATTTTGAACTTCTTAAAAACTGTCTATTTGCAATTCCTTTAAATGCAGGAACACACTTTCCAGTTATGGCCCCAGCAGTAATAGGGTAATAAACTAACCAGGTCAACCACTATATGCTACAGTTTATGACAACCTCAGCAGTTATTTTTAGATACATCTAAATCAAACAATGTATTTCGATTGAACTGGACAACTAGATGATTTCTACCATTGCAAACAGAATTCAGTGCGATACTGGACACTGGACAGTGTGTTCCCAGTGCAAAATTATTTTCTCGTGCACATACCATATTATTTTAACAAAATTTGAGAAATTTGATAACAAAATGTTAAGTACAGCTCATTTGCTATAATAATTAGTATTTGTATTTTAAAAATCATTATTTATGTCCTCACTAAATAGTACAAACCATATGTCTGATCTAATTCAATTTACTATTTTTTTTAAAAAAAATTCAACTATAAATAAATATTAACAAAAATTAAATAGGTGGGTACCATAATATAAGTAGTTCCTTTCGTAATTTCAAAAACTATTAATACTATTCAACAATGACATAAATAATTATAAATCTTTTTTATAGAGCTTATGAATGATAAAAGATTAAAAATAAAAATTTGTCATTAATAATTATGTTTCAAGTTATTTAATTTGTTTTTGTCAGTAGATCAACATTAAAAATACAAAGACTGAATATTGGCTGTATCACGATTCAATTTTGTCAATAGATATTTTTTTAGATCAATTAATATTTTAGTTTTCTATTATTTAAATTAACTAAAATAAACTTAAACTTAACTTTATGTATATTTAAGTATTATTAAAATACTTAACTCAAGACTTAACAGTTGAATTAGCAATTGTTAACATTGGGTACATTTTTTTAAAATCTAAGTTTTCCTACTTTATATAAATTCACTGAAACAATGATTAGCTAATTTGAATATAGTAGAGTTAAATATTAATTGGTAGGTAGGTACCTAGGTACTTATAGTAAATAAATTAATTTATTATACCTGATCTAGAAACTTTTTCAATGTCATTTCCTTCTACAATTAACTCGTCTTTTTGTTTAGAGTTAGTAATAGTGACACCTGGCGACATCTTGACACGTCTGATGTATTTTTCTCCCAAGAAATTTCTGATTTCAATGAGTGAATTGTTTTCAGAAGTTACACAATTGATGGGGAAATGGGCATATACGGCTCTCATTTTGTACAAGAAACCCTAAAAATAAATTAAAAAATGTTTATCCAAATTAATACTTATTGTTAAATTGATTGGCACTTACTTTGGTGACACCCTTAATCATATTTTCAACATGAGTGCAAATGGTTCTGACAGCAGCCAATTCTTTCTTGGTACCAAACCATTTTTCTACAGTTAGCAGACGTGGTCCTTTCAGGTATATATCAACAGCTAAGTGTTTGAAATTCCTCTCTAATGAACCACGGGGTCCTTTGACAACTATAACTCTTTTATTGACTGTGACATCAATGCCGTCGGGGATTTTCACAGATTGGTTGGCGTTTATGGTTCTCATCTGAAAAAGTTTAAAATAGGTATTCAATACACAATGCATACTGAACAAAATATTATATTTCGGTAAAGATTGAAAGGTAATTATTAAAGATCAATATCAAAAATACATCTCTGTGCAACAGGCACTAACGAAATACCCGGAGGATCTAGAAAATGTATAGTATTTAAAAATGTTCACAATGAATTCACTTAGATTATACAGATTGATAATTAATATTGGATATAAGTACGGCTAGACACAGCCCGTGTGCACTTAAAACATTTAGGATAGCCTCAGAAAATTCGATACATTCCAAAGTTTCAAACTCACGGTTTGGACAGGCAGAAATATTTTTAAATGATCGGTGAACAGGCAATCGTGTTCGAGGTTCGAGATTTAGATCGATGTGGGGATCAATGGAAACGTACACTGAAAGTACCGGAGAAGCGTAAATCGACGTTTCGGCGACCGCCACCGCTCACGTTCCGAAACCCAAAAAAATATATTTCTTAACGCGAATACAAAATAAAATAACGATTGCGATGAACTTACTGCAACGACCAATTGGGTTTTTAATGTAATACAGTAGACAAAAATTTGGATTACCTTGGATGAAAATCCGGACACACCGAAGACGCAAACTAGAATCGAAGAAGAGAATAATTTGTTTAGGTGCGAATTCTAGGTTATGATTTTATGAAAAAATGTCATGAGGACGTGGTATAGACGGTATAAGGTAACGTGCGGTATCTAGTCGTGATCACGACCTCAGTAACCAGCAATAATATGGTTTGATACACGGTCTTAGAAGATCTTCTAAGACCGTGGTTTGATATAAATGTTGTATTTTTCTTATCAGTGTTCTTATCAATCGTTGTTTACGTTTCGGCGTCGATTTTCGGTTCGCGAATCGCTATTTGCTATTCGCTATCGCAATATCGCTCAGATAGTCAGAACTTCTAACTTCTTAAGTGCTTGTACTTACTGCGTCTACTTGCAAGTTACAACTGGTTACGGCTTACCAGCCTTACCATTCTTTCGGAAAACGATTTTTGTCTCGTAAGTAAATATTTTATTTATTTTTTGACAAAAATACGAAAATACGAGACCATTTCTAAAAACAAACACCACCATGACTGACATAAGCTCGTACAGAGACCAACACTTTAAAGGCTCTCGTGGTGAGCTGGACAAGATGTTACGTTTATCAACGACCATGTACATTGGAAACTTGGCGTTTTATACAACAGAGGGACAGATATACGAGCTGTTCTCAAAGTGTGGCGATATTAAGCGCATCGTCATGGGCCTGGATAAATTCAAGAAAACGCCCTGTGGCTTTTGCTTCATTGAATACTATACAAGAGAAGATGCCGAAAATTGTATGCGTTTTGTCAACGGTACCCGACTGGACGACCGCATCATAAGAACAGACTGGGATGCCGGATTTCTGGAAGGCAGACAATATGGCCGTGGAAAAACAGGCGGCCAAGTGCGGGACGAGTATAGGACTGATTATGACATCGGCCGAGGTGGATATGGCAAAAACGCTCAACCCAAAGCGGACATGATAATATTTGGCAGAAACAAAGACTCTCTTCCAATGGAATAATATACAATTTGCTCAATATGCCACCAAATTTTCTTTTTAAAATATATATATTTTTTTTTTTTTCTATCTTACGTGTAAATTTAATACCACTTGATTTTGTAAATAAACAAATATTTTATATGTTGTAGAAGTGTATTCAATTCAAACTCAAATGATCATATTATGGTCATGTTTTATTACATTGGGATGTGACATTTTTAAATTGCTACGCACAAATGAATGATAACCAATCAGATAATTTGCATTGCTGTGAATATATTAACATGAACGAAGAAAAGTCTACTATAATATCAGACCTTTGTATTTGTCCACCATTTGGAAACTGCTGTTCAAAGTAAATATACTTATTATATAACTGAATACTGGCACTGTTTTAGTTTGCTTTTTCATTTATTTTTTTAACAATTAGCAGCAATTATTTTATAATTAATAATAATGGTTATGCCAGTATGGTCTTGTACAAAATTGTATCCGTAAATTCAATATTTAATAAATAAAACTGTTGGTGAATTAATAAATAAGTTGCGACTTTAACTTGCCAGCTATAAGTTTAAAATTGTTTTGTCCTGAAATAAGACGTGTTGGTTGTAAAAAAAAAAAAATATTAAATATCTGCTAATATTAATATATTTTCATTTTTAAAGCTGTTGTCCAGTCAATAAAAAAATTTAAGTCTTGTAAAAGAAACAGTGATAAACTTCAAAGTTAGTGAACCTTGCTAAATTATAGCTTTGATGAAACAATATTTTAATAATATGTTAAATTCACAAACAAATTTACTTCTTAGGATTTTTCTTATAAAATTAATAGATTAAATATCTATATAGTGTAGCTAACACCTGGTGGCTAATTTTGATTGAAATAAAAAAAACTAGTGACTGATCTTGAGTGGAAATCCATTGTTGGAAATTTCAAGAAATATTTAAGTTAAGCTAATGAGGTTGAAAAAATTAAAAATGTATTTGACAATTTTTATTATATTTTTTATTATGAGTGTCATTTATGCACATGCAAGTTGCAATGTATTTATATTTAACTAGGTATACATTTTTTTGGATATTACTCTTTTTAAGTCAAATTAAATATATTAATAAAATCCAAGTAAAAAATGTTGTATTGTCTAATAATTAATATTTAACATTTTCTCAATATTATATGTGAATAAATACATTTTATATATTAATGGATTGTTAATAACTATTGGACCATACTAAGACAATCCTAAGAATTTATATTAATTATCAAAAAATGTAGTATACTAGTATGCAATGCAAATAAAAATATTTTGCCAACCATTTTAAACAGCCAGTATTTCAATAAATAGGTATTGTCATTTGGAATATATTATGTAGAGAACAATTATAAGGAAAGATGAGAGCCTTTAATTTCATGACTCATACAATCATAACCATAAGTTCACAATATTATTCAAAAAAGTTTCACATTCTAAAACATTTGCAAATCCATAACCAAAATGAAAAATAGATTTTAAAATGTAAAAAGAAAAAATAATTTATCTAAATAATTGCATGTAACTATTATTAATGATGTGGCCTCTTATACACTCTGTTGTTATTGCTAGTTAAAAAGGTAAACTAATATAAAATATAAAAGGGGTATGGATTTGTAGTGTGAGCATATATAGTACATCTGATCACCTTCACAAAAAAACAGTGTTAAATTATTTGTGGAGTATATATTAAGTTTTGATCGGCAATAAAATATAATTATTTAACAAATTAACTAGTCTTTATTTCTATTTCTTTAACACATTAAAGATTAATCTATTCAAGTGACTACTCTTTCCATACGGGTTTTCTTTATACAATTATATTATTTTTTCTATTATTTAGAGAACGCTACACAGATATATTTTGCTGCCTCCGTCTTACAATTGTGTTACATAGTAAATTTACACTTAGCAGATCACATTTCGCTCCGTTAGTTTAAAAATTAGAGTGATCAACCTATTATGAAACTTGATAGTAAGAATATTATTTGTGCTAGTATGCGGATTTTTTATAATAATTCAGTTTTTAAGTGAGTTATGAACATCTTTAATGTATGCTACATTATATGCAAAACTTGCTAAAAAATTGAACTATTGTAAAAAAACATGATACAAATATGGATATTATAATATTCTTACCATCAAGTTTCATAATAGGTAGATTCACTGTAATTTTTAAACTAACAGAACTAAACGTGATCTACTGAGCACACATTTGCTATGCTACTCACTTGTTAGACAGAGATAACAAATGGCTGCGTAGCGTCCTCTTAAAATGTATTGGTACAATTATCAACACTTCATTTGTTTACATTGTTTCAGTTTGTTGAAATGTCCACCGTCTAGAGACATAGAAATAAATGTTATGGTGGCAAATTTTCAAGATCGATTTAGAATTCCTTGGCAGGGTGGAGCAAGACGTATTTCTTTAGATTCTGCAGTGCCATTACTTCTCTTTCCAGCCTCTCTTTATTTTGCTGCTCAAGGGTTTTGGCCGACTATATTAATGTTTCCGTTGGTTACATTGTTTCTCTATTACACTCATCGTACTGTCCGCAAGTATAGAGTGGCCACAAAATTTTTTTATGTTTGGACATTGACATCAGCATCATTAGTGTTAATTGTATTCCAGTTTCTGGTTGTTCCCATGTTAGATATAAACACCAATGAGAACATCATAATTACAGTCACTATGGTAGCCACTGCAGCTTGTTTCTATTTTATCAAGAAACATGCAGTCAAATCTCATCTGAAATATGACCTAGAAATGACAAATGTCAATGAAACAGACGAAAACCTAGTTTTAATAAACGAAACTGAGTATATTCAATGCAATACTTGTAAAAGGGATGTACCGTCCAGAACGTATCACTGTTTTGTGTGTAAGACCTGTGTGATCCAACAACACGTACATTCTTATTGGTATGATACTGAGGCCAATTGATATATTGTTTATACAAAGCATAAATAAATATAGTCATAATAGTGTTTTATTTATTCATACAGGATAGACTGTTGCATTGGAAAGCATAATAGGAAACCGTATATGGCTGGTCTGGTACTCGGTTCAGTTTTGTTTACATTCTTATCCAATCTCATCCTGACTACATTGTGTCATCCTTTCAATGTTTTTGCAACAATCATGTTACCTGACGACTGTAGTGATGTTTATTATGATATTATGTAAGACAATTTTAAATATTTTATTCTATATTATCACAATACATTTCAATTCATTACATTTTATACATGTGTACATTTTTATATCAACTATCGAAAAATGGACACCAATTAAATATACTTATGACATTTTTTAATAATTTTTTTATTTATTAATAATATAAATAATCTAAAATATTATTACGTTTAACTGTGTAATTTCTTGTATTGCATTTGCAATTATTTAACACATTTTCATGGCTTTACTTTACTAGTTATATACCTACTTTAGTTCAGTGCATTTTTTTTTTAAAATTATTTTCATTAAATAGCCAATGGTAAATTTTCAATCAATATTATTTTGTTTAAAAATTTAATTTTTTGAATTAATAATATAATATTATATAGTGAAAATATATAATTGGTATCAAAATGAATGTATGTATGAGATCAAACACATACCCATGGCCTAATATTATTTTGTATTTTGTTTTTTCTAGGTATGGTATTTGTTTTGTATCTGGGCTGTATTGTTTTGCAGTCGGAGTAATTTTGTTTTTAATGTTTATCAATGACATATATATGGTTTCATTAGGAATAACTTACCATGAGTGGCAAGAACAATGTAAAGATTTTAAAGGTGATTGCCGTTGGTTCCTATCTAGGCACGTTATAAAGAATGTTTTACCAAACTGGAGAGCATTTTTCAACAATGTCTGAACTCTGAATACAACATGTTTTTACTGTTCATATACATAGGTATATTATGTATTAAGTACTATTGCTTTCAATACAATATATTTTTTTAAATGTTTTATTGCATACCTATTAATTAATATTTATAATATAATAAATATATAGGTAATACTGTATACTATTAATTGTTGGGTACAAAAAAAAAAAATGTAT
Source organism: Nasonovia ribisnigri (assembly GCA_027563435.1). Classification (NCBI taxonomy): domain Eukaryota; kingdom Metazoa; phylum Arthropoda; class Insecta; order Hemiptera; family Aphididae; genus Nasonovia; species Nasonovia ribisnigri. The sequence continues at coordinate 213,765 of JANEHU010001737.1, forward strand.
AAGTTGGTATAATAACGTGATAAATCTGTTATAAATTATAAATCAAATGCTGGAGGAATAAAGTCTGGTAAAATTTCTTGAACCTTTTCATGCCACAAACGTAGTCGACAGTCTTTGAGCCTTTCCTTGTATATTATTTCTGGAAACTTTCTCCAATTTTCAAAACAACACTTCATTAATATCCTACAATAACATTCTAATTAGTATTTATCAACTAATAAAGCTTTATCTTAAATTAATTATCATTCTATTTTGATCAAATGTTAGTTAATACTTAATATCTTATCTTAGCTATAGTATGTTTATGGATTTGAGATTTCTATCTCTTACTAAAAATAAGTAATTTGTTTATATTGAATAATATACAGCTTATAGGTCAGTGTCAGATTAAACGTTTTTCTCTTTGAAAGATAAGTTTGGGAGTTCAGTTATGTCTGATGACTATTGACAAAATAATTTTCAAAAATATCAAAATTGTCGTATAGTGATTGAATTTTATACAAAGAACTCGTGCAGAACTAGGTACACCCTATAGTACCTTACACTCTATAGATCCTATAATGTCCTCATATCTTAATATTTTTTTATAGTTTACTTATATGATTAGGTATCTCTAATTTTTATAAAATAATATTACTTGTTATGATAAGATTCTGCTTTCAACATTTTTTTTTGTGTTTGAACTCTAATTTCCCTAACATAATCAAGCCATATTTTAAACCAATATTCTTCCATCTTAAAATTTCGCCAATCCTCGGCTACTTGTTGTTTTCTTTTGTTTTCTTCTAAAATCTAAAAATAAATATTATAATAACTCATCTTAATGCCTTGTTTAGATTGCATAACCGGGTAGGAACCATTAACCTATATCATTGAATATATTATATAGTAATTATTACTAATTAGTAATTAGGTATGCGTTGTACACGATTCTCGCCTAAATACAATGTAAAATAATACGATTGGAATTTGGATTATATTAGGTAATATGTATATGTGACACATCTCATATTTATTATAGGTTATAGGTACCTCGTAAAACCCGAGAAATGTAGTCTTCAACAATTTCCGCTTGTAAAACTTGTTTGCCAAAAGAATTTTCTCGTTCAAACTGTTGTTGACGTAAAACCGCCATTTGCTGAAACAAGTGCCGACCAATTGTCTGTCGTAGTGATCCGAAGCCTTTTCCGCCCGCCACCTGGCACAGTTTAAATTCGCACTGAACGCTTCGAGTCCTCTCCTCATCAACAGCTTACGGTATAAATCGTCCGCGATCCGAACGTTCTCCCTCAGCACTTCCCTTTCCGCCTTTCGTCTGTTCTCTTCGATCGCCCTCAGCCTCAGGTTTTCTCTGGCCTCGAACAACCGCTCACGTTTCTGCTCCATCCGTTCCTTCATGCATTTCTCCTCCAGCTCTTGTTTTTTCCGCAACTCTTCTTGTTCAGCCTTCCGGCGCCTCTCCTTGATCGCCTCCCACTTGGCCCGGCGTTCCAGTGCCCGCAATTCCATCCGGTTCAATATGTCGGATGGACTCGCCACGGCGGCGCTCTGCTGTTGCAATGTTGGCGCGTTTCTAGTTTTCAACCTCCTCTTGGACCCACCGGCGTGCAGGTCTTGCAATAGCCTCTGGTTCTCGAGCAACGCCTTCTCGGATTCCAATTTCAGCTGTTGCAACCTCAGGCGTTCGATCTCCTTCCGCTGTCTGTCGAGCAATTTTTTCTGTTCATCGATTTTTGCCTGCTGACGATCGCCATTGCTGACGCTCCGCTTCGTCGGCGCCGCCGCGCGGTCCCACGCGCAAGTCTGTCTATTATTATTGTTGCCGGAAGTTTTATTTTTCCGCCGACGATTGTCATCGATGTCCAATTTCTCTTGGATTTTCGACAGAAACATGTCAACTTTATCGTTCGTCCCCGCGTGGCCGCGGGACGCTTTCGACTTTGCTGCGTAATCCCGCCACCTGTCCCAGTAAATCCTCTGCAGCAGACACGTTGGCAACGCTTTCGGTCTGTTTTTCTCGCCCGCCGCCATGTCGCCATCTGTAGTAGTCCTACGATCAGCTTTATCGTCGTCCGAGTTGTACTCGAATATCGTCGCCGGTTCAACACCGCGATTGTCGCAATCATTTTTATAGTAATTGATATGTTTATTTACGATGTTTATATTCAACTGTCGTACGTTGATGACGGTGAAATTATTGACGACCGTGCCGATTCTTGCATCAGATGATGAGTCGTGACAGATATTCAAAACGCCATTGACGTCCTCAGAGTTTTCGCAGTGAAACTCGTCGTCTTGCTGCTGCAGTATGCGCCGATCGACAATCGACGATATTCTTCGGACGTGCTTCGACTTTTTCCTGCGCGCATACCTATCGTGTATAAAATATCATAACAAAATTAGTTTATAAAACACTTTTAAGTTTTATTATAGGTATAGGTACCACGCTACTGCAGGATGATTCATTTGACCATTTAACGTAAGACACTCATTATTTCAAAAACTATTAATAGGATGTCAGCGCACTATTTATTTCCTTTCTCTGGCCCAAGTGCAAAATAGACAAAACGCATTACGCAGAATCATTTTAATCTTAAAAGTAAAAATCACACATAACAAATATGATAAATAGTATTAATTTTGACAATTATTATAATAAATTATATTTTTGAGGGTATATGCAATATCAATTTGTCCAAATATATTCTTAAAATAATTTAAACGTCATTTAAATTTCAAATGTTTTTTTTATTTTTAAAGTCGAATACAAAGTCAAATAATAATTCCTTAGTTTTATAAAAATAGAATTTTTGACTAATAGTTTTGAGTTTATAAGTGTTAAAAGGTTTTGATAATCAGAGTGCAGTGGTAGGTACAGGGCTACTTCTCAAAATGTTGGTCCACTACTTTGCACATCTATAAACTTTAAATACCAATAAACTACATATCCGAAATTTTATTTTTGTAGATATTAGTACTCCGAATACTATTCTGCTTCAAACTATTAAATTAAAAATGTAAGTTGTCATTCAAAAGAGTAATAAACTTAAAAATTATAACGATTAAAAATAGTTTAAAATATTATTTTCCATTAATGTTGTTTTTTAACAACAAAAAATTATGTAAAAGAAATATGTTCAAAAACGTTAAGACAGGAACTGCGACGGAGACAACAAATGCATGGACTGCGTCCTCTTAATGTTTTCTAAAATAAATTAGTGTCTTACATTAAATGGGCCATCCCACGTACCTACCTAACATATATACTATAATAAATAAATTTTATTTAATCTATTTGATCGGGAGAAAATCATAAATACTTATGACAAACTTAAAAATACATAATATATACTTAGGGAGTGACGGGGTAAGATAAGCTCTCAAATCTGCTCATATTTATATATTTGGGTATTATTGTACTATCGTACCTTTAATAGCTTTTTTAACGGTTAGGAGTTATAACACGTGATATACTCGTGAATTGTGTATAAGTGTACAACGAAATTTAATATTATACGTGGGTTGTTCAATGAAAAATAAAAACTTACTTCTTTATGTCTGAAATTACTTTTTTACAGTCCCGTTTAATTAACCAACGATGTTCGTCTTCTGTCTGAAATGTAATTGAAACAAATAAAATTAATCTTAGGTAACTATACTATACCTGTATAATATACAGTTTATAATGTTTATATATTATAATATTAAGTATAAGTTGATATTTTATATCGTGCTTGGCAAGCCAAAAACCACCCAATCTTTGAAGAAATACTTAAAGTTATGTAAAAATAACTTACCTAATTGACCAATATAACTCAAACAAAAACAATATAAATGCAAATATTTCAGAACCATAGGCGGAAATCGGGGGGGGCTAGAGGGGACTAAGCCCCCTCAGAATTTTAAAGTACAGGTCTTAGCCCCCCCTGGCCCTCACAATTTTAATGTGACTAAATATATAAAAATATATAATAATTAGTATAATTAAAAAATGCATTTTTAATATCTGAATTACAAAATAAATTATAAAAAAAATATACTTTGATAATAATTAAATTTAATTTGTAAAATTTGACGAACTTAATGTCATAACTTGGAACGATCGTAATTAATGTAATATTAATAATAAACAATTACACCCGCATTGGTTGTTTATCAGCAGTCGTTCGCGTCGTGTCGTCCTGTTTCGTATACACGGTTACGTAATAATATGCTATTTTTAACTATATAATAATGAAAGTTTTTACAAACAATATCACCACAATCGATAATCACCATAATCATAGATTAAATATAATAGCATATTCAATTTATGTCATAAACTCATAACCGACGGATTTTATGTATTTTTGTTTTTCGCCGCACATCTCAATATCGCATTGATTTGTCATTTGAGTGGTTAACAGGCAACAGCTTACAACTTACAAGTTAAATTTATTTAATTATTATCAATATGTCTAAGAAATTATTTGCGATCTTTAATGTGAATAAACCGTTTTCGTCGTCTTCTGTGTCTCGGTTTGTACTAATGTCATAGACGATACTGACCCAGACGATACTTTAAGTAGTAGTCAAGGGAGTATTGCTACAGTTGAATCTATAAAAGTACCTGCTGAACCTGAGACTTGTGATCTAGGAACTTTACTGACTTTACTGACTTATTATGTTATATACTTGGCTTCTTTGTTTTAACATCTTATATTAAATTGGTTATAATTCAATTAATTTAATAACTTAATAATAAAATAAATTTAATGCTATTTTTGTTTAGAATAAAATGTTCAAGGTACCTATGGCACATTATTGTTTTTGTACTTTATTAAGGTTAAATTGTTTAGTATGTCAAACTTTGTAAATTGTCTTGTTGAAATGAATAATTGCGAGCGACTCTAGTACAGTAGTGCCTATATAAGTACAATGAGAAATATAATGCGCAGCCCCCCCAGTAATTTCACCAAATTTCCGCCTATGTTCAGAACATAAAAGTAAAAACCATTGGTTACATAAATATAAACATATGGCTATAAAAACATTTTTTACAAGCATTATACATTATAGCATTATACAGTAACAGTACATTACGCTAAACAATAGTTAATAAGAATATAAGATAAACTATGTCTTATATTTAAATACCAATTTTACTATTTACCAAGCATCTTTCGGAATTACTAACGATTTTATCCAATCGTTTTCTACTAACGATGCTGTAATCTTCTAGACTCTTAGTAGAAAACTGTGCAACGTCCACTGCTAAGTTGCAGTATTGGAAGTTAACGTCCTGATGATTGATATTGAACGTCATCTCAACATAAAAATATATCGTTCTCGGACATAATGTTATATGTATTAATAGTATACCTAAATTAAATATTAATATCATATATAATATGCGTTTAATATATAACTTTAAGAGGTAGTTATATGTACAAACTATCTATTATAGAGCAATACCTACATGACTACATGAGGTTTACACAGCCTTTTATGTTTCATAAAGTTTTGTTTACGCCTTTCACGAAGATGTATCGATAACACCGACGACTGCGTGCTGTACAAAATTACACATTATAATAACAATAACAACAATCACACCGGACCCTATATGAGGTACTAGCCGTGGTGGTAAGAAAATGTTTACGTGTTACTGCCGCGATCGCTATGACAACATTACTATGATGTTGGTGTGTATTATATATTATAGGTAGTCGGTAAGTAACACGTATGATGTGGTTAAATAGTATATAATGTATTCCAACGTATTATTGTAAATTGTTATGTAAGTTTTAAATAAATAATTTTGAACGCATAGTACTCTGCTATTTACATTTATCGGTTTATACACTTTATAGTACATATATATTTTACTCAATGTCACCCTTATAAGCTGTAAAGTTATCGCACCTCCCAATGGAGTCAGTGTAACACAGCTAGTTTGAGAACCGCTGTTCTATAATATATTATTTTTAAAAAGATATTTTGATATTTAAATCCGATATGCAGGTCTTTATAATATTATAGTATATTTTAATATGTTTTAAATTTTAACATTTTTATATTTACCTACTGCAACATGGCACATATTTTTTTTCACAATATCTCAAAAATGTTGATTAGGTCACACATTTTATTTCCACCACATATACCCTCATATCATAAAGAAGAAGTAAAAAAAAATTATCTACAATATAGAGATCTTTTCTAGATTATAAATCAAATTTCAAGATTAAAAAAAATGTAGAAAAGGGGGTACCCCGCTCTTTTGTACAGTAGTTTTTACATTGAGTATAGTTTTGGAATTCACTATTTCGTACTCGCTGGCTATTGTAATAAAAGTACCCGCGTCTGGGAAATTTTTGAATTTTTCGAATAAACTTATTTTGAACTGCACTTCAAGCTCATTTCAAATTTAGTGTCCGACCTACAAACCACACGTAAAAATGGCCACCATCAACAACTTCGTCATCGAAATCATTGAAGAGGAAGTTATGAAGAACGTCGGAAATTGGGTTATAAGTTATAAGTTATACTCCGAGTTATAGTAATGAATATTTTATATATCTAAGTGCATATTTGGAGATTTTTAGAGCTACAAGACCTCTGCCCTATACTTGTAACACAATTTTATATGTATACATAAAAATATAAATCATCGGGTGACGGACCGTCTTCGCTCAGAATTGTTTTTCGTATAGGTATACAATGATATTATATCATTGAATTCAAATTTATCACCATCTATTACATAGTGACCCTTTTGTAACGTATATACTAATATACTGTACAGGCGTACAGCAGAGCGACACCCACTTGCCCACTTTTTTACTACTGACCCCCAAAAGTAACAATTAATCAAATAACACTTAGAAGTATCACTATTTACTAGAATATTCTGAATATGATGCATAAATCAACCTGTCTCAGTGTCTCACATATATAATATGATTTTTATTCTAATGATTTAAGTTGCATGAATTTCGTCTTTACAAAATACATATAGCCATATTGGTATTGAACGCACCTATACGGATATTAGCAGCTCAATAATTTTCAGCTAGCGTACAGAGTACTTACAGACAGAAAAAAACTCATGGTGGACGAACTTTGTCTCAAACGTCCAGATGTTGGTTGCCGATATATTATAATGAAAGACAAGGAAATCAAATTTTATTGTTTTTTCATCAAGTATAAAACTCCATTTAAGTAACATAATATTATGTGCTTCACGTGTATTAAATTATAAATTTGTTCGGGAGACACAGAGAATAGTCATTGCGAAAATAACAATATATACTTTTTTGCGTGTCGTATTCCTATCGCAATAGTGACAAATTTTACTTTTATTTTGCAAGAGACTCAATGAAGAACTCTGCACACATTCCCATCGAACTTTGGAGATGACCAAACATAGTTTCTGGTCCACTGGGAGTCTGGGACTTATACTTATATTAACCTCGCGCTCGGCCACCAGCTGAATTCCTCAATCTGCTGACAGCTTACATCCCATAAGGTCATTCACGTACCTTCAACCCTGGTTGTAAACACTACTCCTGCACCGGCACCATAGATAGTACACCCAATCCTTAACCAGTACTATTGATTTCGGGACCACCGCCGCCGTCTTCGAAAACCCTACAGTACAGTCCACGTGTTGGATCTGTGAAGCTGACTTAGCGATGACTTCAGCTTGCGGCAAGAAGAAAAAATTTAATTGGAATACCGGTAATACGTGTGCGTAAGTATATTTTATAAGCAGCAAATATAAATATTATTATGGATTTATTAATTACAGAGCAGTTTATAATATTGTATTACATTACATGGGCCAGATTACGTTTAGTAGCCTATCTACAACGCCGTGTGATCATTAATTTACAATAAATCTAAATGTATAAACAATTTTATAAAAACTTTTTAAATAGATACCTATGCAATTTTTTTTATTTTTGACTTAATTTAGTTTTAAACTATAAATTTTGACTACAATATTATTCGTGAATAAATTGAACAAGTTGAATGAGGCAAGTTATAACTTATAAGTGACTTTGTATATTTATCTAGCAGCCTACTTTTTTAACAAACAATCCTATTTATTATTAACCAATAATTGATTATAGATTTTGAAAATTGCTGCATCATTATTATTATAATTGTTAAAGTTATCATTATTGTGATACATAAAATAGGTTAGGCCCAAAAACAATGGTACATTATTATACGGGGCCATAAACAGTGTAATAAGTTCGGTAAAAAATATATGTTTATAGCATAATTGGCTTATATTTAGGATTCACTAGAAGTTAAATTATATATAGGGATCTCCAATGAAGTCATCGTTTCAAAACGCATTAAACGTCGGAAATTGGAAAATAATAGAATAATAATGATTGTTATTTATTTTAAAACAATAACTGCAGACAGTTCAGTTTATTATTTATAAAAACACGATTTCTATAGAAGACGATTGACTTAAAAACTATCACCCTTTCGATATACAATTTCGTAATTTCACAATTTCGCAAAAAGTGTGCAACCTGCTGTAAAATGGGAATCACACAGCCACTTATAGAGGATGCAAAACATTTAAGTACATATTATTAAGTCTCACAAAACTTAAGGAAAAAACAAACAAAACAAATCATCTATACTCAACATTTTCCGGGCGCTCAGCACCTTTAAGAAGCGGAAACGGAGCCCCCAGTTCAAACTCAATGGCAAAATCGTCACACGCCTAAATCATATAGCTAACGCACCACCATACGTGCAACCTCTGAAAATCGTCGCAAATTTCCTTGACGAATTAAAATCAATCCTTAACCCTCTTCGATTTATTGCACTCACGTTCTTAACAAACAAAATCCCACTCCCCACCACTCCTATTCCATAACACACACATCATATATATACCTTCCGTACTTCCTGTATAAAAAAAACAACAACAATATTTCGCTATAACATTATTATCAATATCATTAGTAATCTATATATTTAATATAATTTATTGTAAAACATAATACTTGTAATAGCATCAGGTGTGCTGAAACATTTTATAATTATAATAAAATAAATAAAATTAACCAAACAATAGTAATAATAATATTGCAGTTAGGTTAGGTATTATTATAGGTTTCATTATTTTGTGGTAAAAATTAGAAAAAAATTAACTTTATGGTGGGCCCTAGAATACGTATTATGTGAGGAGCCCTGTCGGTATATTCCAACTAAAATACCGTTAAATCCACCACTGCAACCATATAATTTACGAGTATGATACAGAAATATGCTGCATGCCTGCATGGCTTGTTATAATTCTTTGCGTAACGTTTACAAAAAATATAATTTGTATGAATTCATTTTTTTCAATAATATAATAATATTATATAGGTACGCTGAGTCACTGTTTAAAATAATACGGTATAATACTCAGTTTAATAGTTTTGGATATAAACAAAATTGAATATGTACACACTTATATGTTATTAATTATTATTGTATAGTATAGGTATTATTATTATTATTATTATTATTATTATTATTATTAACGCGGCTGTACCTATATCTACGCCGACGCCTATCAATAAGTAATAATCTAATGCTTATGAAAAATATAGGCAACTGGCATAGGTTTTTTCCATTTCAGAAAATATAATATTTTAGTTCTACAGAAATACCTATAAATATTTCATTCGGTACAAACACTGCAGCACACACGGACGTCAGACCGTGACCAATTATTATTATATTGAAGTGCGTGTCGTAATGAAGTTCCAAGTACATTTTTTACTGTATTTAACGGTAAATCTAAAATCATATTTTATATTGTAGTAGGTACATTGCAGGATGAAAAAGATTCAAACGGAAAAGGAATAATGATATAATATTAGGTATAATTGTATATATTACGCGTTTTTCATCATCGGTCAACGCATTAAACAGTCACTAATTATTCATCATAATATTATTAACAATATCGAATATCACTATATTAAAAATACTCATCAATGTACATTGACTCGCGATATTTTTATATTTCCAAGCGGGAACACATACCACATGCGCAGTCATTTATATATTTTAATATTATACAGGTATTCATTTTAACATATTTATATTTTGTACATTTACGATCTGTGGTATTTATATTATTACATTCGGACAAAAAGAAAACATTATTTAGGTATACACGCGTAATATATATATAATATATTGTAGTCCGTCACATCCTCAACACATGCGATGAATCACTGGCTTGCGGTATATACACAAGTATAATACGTATGTTAACAATAGTCACGGAATACTGAGCACCGCGAATAACGCGAACATCGACCCTTTCGCTTAAATATTAGTAATAATAATAGAAGTAATAATATTCGTATATGAACACTTATATACAGAGTGAATCGTATAAAGGTAAGCACTAATTTTAATTTTTTTTTAAAAGTCATAACGTTTTTGAAAAAAAGAAATATTTTACGTGATTTAAGGAATTACAAAATTATATTTTTTTTTTACATTTCCAATTTCGTGTTGTCATAATTTTTCAAGGTTTTTCTTGTTTAGTGACATAGGTCATTCATCCATCGATCATAATATATAATATTAGATTATATACATTTTCAATTTCATATTCCATAACAGGATATTTTTTTGAGTATTCCGATGTATAAAAATTGAATTTTTAACTGATTAATTGTCGATTATTTATATTTTATATGTATATCAAATTTAGCTTAAGAGGACGTTCTATAACAAATAATAATACTACTCGTTTAAAATTTGATTACTTAAAATGGAAATACTAAGAAAAATATGAAATTAAAAATGTATGATGCCGCTTAAAAAAGTAAAAGACTTAATAATATTGATAACGATTAAAAATAGTAAGAACTAAGAATATATAGTTTTTTCAAAAATGTTGTTCTGTAATGACTTTGAATGATGCAAAAAATATTTCAAAAACATTCATACACTTTTAGATAATGATAGTGTTAACTTTTATAACAATCACCTTGTATAATAATAATGTAAACGAGACGCCTACGAATTACGATGGGAACCTGTGCAACATAGACTTAAAACAATCGGTATACGATTTTCTTTGTGAGCTGTGAAATAATAAGAATGCTGCTCTTATATCTATATAATATTATTTAAATTATTATTGCGAGGCTTACGAAATTTTCGGAAAACGAAATTAATGTAAGATTATGTAGGAATATTCGTATAATATATGAACGCAGCTGCGTACTTGTATTTATTATTCACCATATTCGGTACCTATATATTTCGAATTATTGTACATCGTGTCTAAAAAATTAAAAGTTTATATAGGTGATAATACTATAAAGGTCAAAGGAAATAAAATAAACGTATTTTGTGAAAGTTAGTTAGTCGTTCACGTATTGGTATACCTATAACTATTCTACTACTGTAAGAAAATAAAACAAACGTCGGTAATACTATTAGGTACGTAATAATATATTATGCCTAATATAAATACGGGAAATTGTATTCATACCAAATTATTAGGTAGGTACTTGATTTTTGATTTTTTCGTAATAAACGAGTATATAAAGTATACCAGCTATAGTGTATTATATTATATTATAATTTATATTATTTATAAACAATAATTAGGTAAACTTGTAAACGTGTTGTTATAATATTATATTTTAGGGTTTTACGTATTTTATGAAGGCTATGATTAAAAAAATTGATCTTTGTCAAAAATTTAATTAATTTAATGTACACCATAATATTATTATGCATTATACCTATAAGGTATTTATTGCAAAATAACAGCGAAATAATTATCGAAGTAAATTAGGTATGCGTGTCCGATTTAATTTTAACCAAACCGAAACGTATTTGCTGAGCCTTAAAAGTTATAAGTGTTTTTCAAATGAAATATATTAGATATTTTAAGAACTATACGGTATTTAATTTTCATAAATACATTATGAATACAATTATTAATTAACAAACAAACGTCTCATTTACAATATACATATTATACTGCATAATATATTATGTTTTATGCATGACTATATTAATATATTACTATTATTACTGTCATCCTGCAATATGCATAAACCTACTCAAGTGTCCAGCGTAACGACCTAGCACATATTATATTTATGAAATGAAATGTATTGCGAGGTACACCTCTAAGTAAAGTTAAAAAAAATTAAACTTTTTTTTAGTTCCGGTTTTTCTTGCATATTTGTATTTATTGGAAACATAAAACTTTTACCCTATATTCAATTTTGGGTATTTATTCATACACCTACTTTTTACTCAAAAATAATGTTATCACATACCTTAACTTCCTTTTATATTTTATATGTTAGTACCACGCGGTTTAAGATGGATAATTATTTTCTGACTTAAACCGTGCCACCGTGGTTAGTATTATTTTAGTAACCATTTAATTCAAGTAAAATATTGTGCAACTGTCGGACGTTATTAATGCATTTTGACATATTACTATACGTTATTCCATATTGTAATAATTGTGGGAATTCATAAATTAATTAATTAATTAAACACTGCATATTTTTTTTTATTATTCAAATAAAGACGTTATCCTGACATGGTCATCTAAACTGAATGTTATAAGACTATATTTTTTTTTACATAATTAAACAATAGATAACTATAATAACTATTTACAAATGTTTGTAAAACACTCCAGCTTGGAGTGGCTTGTCGATTATTTAAGCCAATTAAGGGATATAGAAATTTTTTAGAGGTTGATAATAATCTTGTTGTAGTTTTGATGAAATATAATACATTAGGACTCTCCAGTGTTGTAAAAGATACTTTTTAAAAGTACCTATTCAACAAAAAAATATATAAAGATACTTATTTTTGAAAATTTTTAAAATACGTATTTGAATATTCAGTGCAAAAAGTATTTAAGTACAAATACAAATACTTAAAAAATATCTATTATACTTTCAAATTTTTTATAAAATATTTGTTTTACATTATAATTATTTACTGCGAACCGATTTTCATCATATTTTAAGTTAATTTTATAGTGAATTTTACACCATATTATTTAGTTTGACTCTTTGTTTACTTTGTCAAAGTATTTAAAATGTAGGGTGAAAATAATTCACATTAAAAAAATATATTATTAAATAATATTCTCAATTTTTTTTTTTTTACTTGATTCAAATTAAAATATAAAATATATAAACTAAAAAGAATAAGTATTTGTAAATTAGTATTTGATTTTAAAAACAGATACTTTGAGAAAGTATTTAAAATAATTTGCCTACCTATGTACTTTTTTCAAAAGTATTTAAAATACGTATTTGAGTTCTTATTAATAGTAGTTACCTATTTGAATATTTTTACTCAAATACCTATACCTTACAAGACTGCGACTAGGTACCTATACTAATATCCTAATATTCTAACCTAAGGCTAAGCTATTCCATAGTATTATTATAATATAATTTATATAATATATCTATTATACACCTACCTATCTATTATATTTAGTTAAATCATTTTTACTTCACTTTAGCCATTTGATCATTATTATTTATTGCGTTCTATATTTGTATTTGCATAAATTATTTTTGTTATAAATATACATACATATATAAGTTATATAGTCCAATTAAACATAAATTGCGTAGGGAATATTTTCATTTTTAAAAGTCGGTCAGGATACAGAGACTGAGTAATTTCTCGTCTCGCTTCGTTCTTTTAGCGAAAGCCATATTATTGTATTAATATTTCATATTTAATAAAATAGGATAGATATAAATGGATGCATCGTATCGGAAATTAAACGTTTCATATCCGAGCAAACAATTATTACGTTTATGTAGATATGAGTTTAAATTTTAAAAGTTCATAAAGAACAACATCTTAATATTGTTGTTGCTCAATGTCCATATAGTCCATGGTACCTATTATGGTTTTGTTCAATGTTCATATTGGTACCAACATACCTATGTAACTACAAGTATAATAATATGTTATTGTACCTACTTAAATTAGGTAGGTATATATTGGCTATTATCAATTTAATGTTTTTCACTTATTTTTAAGATAAAAAGTTACGTATTTCTATTGCCATATATTGGTTTGTACATACTAATTATTATTTATTTAATTTAAATATGTGTGTTTAATCAACTGATATTACATAATAAGTAATAATCCATAATTATAATAAAATATAATATTATTAGGGCGTACCTACATCGTCATATTTCACTATAATTCATCTGTGGACAGCATACGGGATAATATTTTAATATTGGCAATATTCGGCGATGTAAACAATAATTTTAAGACTGTCATATTATATCGAACACGTTTATGTTGTTTGAATTATCTACATTTATTATTCGGCCGATACAATAGGTTTAACTCGTGTTTTTGCCTTATGTAAGCATTATATAAATTTGAAATTAGTAACAAAAAATTAATATTTACAAATTAAATAGGTATGTTGGGCGCATCTATAAACTAGCGCATGATTCTATTATTATTACTTTAAATCCATATTATATTTTATTGCAAGGAGTCCGTTGAACATTGTGAAAATAATCAAGACCATCTAGAAGGTGTTTATCGTTTCGTTTTGTTTATTTTATTCTTGCTCAGTTGTCCTTGGATTTACTATTGAATAACATAATATTGGCGGTCATAAACTTGTATTAGGTAGGTACTCAATCGTAAAATTACCAACAAGGTGATCGAGAAGATCTCAAGATTTTTAATTTATAAAGACTAAATACTAAACGATATGGTTTATAAAAGTGTGTTTATTCGCTTAACGCTAATATACCTATATTTTATCTATTATCTATACCTATACTATAGTTGGACGTTGCATTCATTTTTTTTTTGTAGCTTTTAGTTTTTGTAAATATTCCTTTTCCGCTCATACTATTTTGTAATATGTATTTATTTTTATTTTTTATATTATATATTTATATATGTTATTTATGTTTTAATCAAATAGTTATAATTAGCTCTCTATCACGTATTGAAAAATAAATATTATATTATGAAAATATGAAATTTCGCAAGTATAGAAGAACTTTGGTAGTTTACTCGTTTGACCTTTGTGCAGTATAATGTAGGAACAAAAGAAAATACAAGCTTTTAAATTATTTCTAATAAAATACAATAATATGAATGGGCATGTATAGGCGTATAGCATTATGTAATATGTGGTATATGTATAAACTACAAAGTAATTGATTATTATTGTAAATTTGTAACAGCTGAAAACACTCATTATTACGAAAAGTAATAATATTTACGATAAATAAATTTAGAAGATACAGCATACAGATTACTATTAGTTATTACTATATCGGTAAGAATGTAAAAAAGCATCATATTATAGGTATATGACAAATATGAAATAAATATATATAGGTAGGTACTATAGTACGATTTGTACCACCTAATAGACAGTGAATAAAACGTCGATAACAAATGAATCAATGTTATAAAATTAAATCTTCTGTATAATATAGCGATACGCGTTCGTATCATGATGAATTGAAAAATCCGAAATGAAAATTACGAGGAGTTTCTTCAGAGACTAGACGAACGGTTAATAATATTATACGGTTATACATTATATATATACTACGCACTGTGATTGGTTAAATTACTCATGGTGTCAATAATATAATAGTATTAATGTCGTTGTTCTTTTATATATTTACTATCTTGTAATAATATTACATAATGGTAGGTATTTATGTATAGATATATAATATAGTAAAATATATAGAATACTGCTGCTGCCATGTCTTTTATTCGACAATAATAAGGATGAATGAATATATATATAAAAATTGATATACATTAATAATAATAGTGCATATAACTCATATAAGTATATTATGTATGATATAATGGAATATAAGGTGTACGATGGGTACCTCTGAAGATCTGACTCACCATGCAACAATATTTGTCACCGCTGCTCTAACTTATTACTTTTTTTCTCATTATCTTAAAAATATAATTTTATACTGGACACTTATTACTGTATTATACAGGGCACCGTATAAATATAAATAACCCTGGAAAAAATAACAGCGGAAATTTGCATCCCCCCAAAAAATATTGGGAATTTTCAATTTTCAATTTTTTTGTTAAATTTGGATTCAATGATAAATAATTTTATTTACCTACGATATAAACGATTAAAATCGAAGACGGTCTGTCAGTCAAATAATATTATGTAAGTCAGAGAAGTACCTGATATAGCTACTGACATAATATATGGGTATTTAAAAAATGGTCAATTTGTTTTTTATTTATAAATTATTATTGACATCTATTTGTTTGTTTTTATCATACATGATATACTGACATTGAAATCTCGGGTTAGGGGTACATCATTTTTATCATAGGGTTTTTTCCGTAGCCATATATATATATATATATATAAAATGAGTAAATTATCAAAATTACAAATTACAATGACATATTACCTACATTGTCATATTTTTCGTAAAGCGTATTTTTAGATTGACAAAAATTCAGAATTCGAACACATATTGTTTGTATAATTGTATTAAATACCTATGTTGTTGTGCTTGAATCACGGCTCTACGAGTGGGTACTTGCGCTTGCGAGCAGTCCTTCCCCTCGTATCTACTTATTTTATTTTAAAGTTTAAACGGTCACCAAGATAGTTGTTATATTATGTATATTATCTACGAATTTACTTTATATGTTATTTGTTAACATATTTAAATGTTTTAAAGTTGAATTATATACAGGTACCTAGGTACATTATTATTTATTACCTATAATAATAATGTTATTTATTTTATATTTACTTATATGTATTTACTTAAACAGCATCAATATCATATTATGTCTTGAACTTTATATAAACATTGGTGTGTTATAGTATGCATAGGTACCTATTTGAATATGACATTACGTTTGCTTATTTATTTTTATCAATAATATCTATCCGTGTGAGTATAATATTGTGGAGGAGTGTTGAGAAATCAATCATTCACTTATTATATCATTAAGTCTATATAAATTATGATCAGTTATAATTCAGTTCGTTAATTCCTTTCACTGAAACTTGATTTATAGCGTTTTCTTTGATATTTTTCTTTACTACCTCGTGGCTATAATATGTTTACCTATATCTACAGTAATTTATAATATTATATAGCATAGGAATCGTATGTTTTAAGCCGGACAGCAGAGATCCAGAGAAATCCTGTATTATACTATATACAATATACATATAGATAACTGTTGTGACCATAACATCAATTATACTGTACGGTTTGCTATCCGAGCCCAAGCAGTGAGCCTGAAAATAAGGGCATAACAATTCAAGTAACAATGATAATTACACAGAGGTGTCATTATATATATTTATATGTGTCCTGTATAGTCGTACACACGTATAACCATGGGATAATTCGTCGGAGTAGGTACCTACCTGACACATTTCAAAACTAGCATAATATTATACCGCTTATTCCCGCGTCTATTATTATGTTGTTGTAACCGATTAGGTATACTAGGTGAATAAGGCGAAGAACTTTACGATAAAGCATATTATGCCGCATATCGCTTATAATTTGCAGACTCTGTGCTATTACATTAGCAGTATATACACCTATATATGCCATAAGGCTATATATATTCATATTCAAACTATAGTGAAGTCCGTTCGCTAATTACATATGAATACAAATTGTAGAAATAAGCGATATAGCTGCAGGTATTCGTGTCGAAATTTTAACGTGAAACTGTGAAATCTTATTATCTCTGTAGGTATATTGCCTATGGTACACTATTGGTTATTAAAAGATTTAAAAAATAAATAAATTAAATAGTTTGAAAGTTGAAACGAATAACAGCTGTACCTATCGGCTATCATGGGTTGTCAAACAGGTGGGGGGAGGGTGAGTGGGATGGGGACCTATCGATTCCGCCAATGTAGCATCGATTCCGCCAGTATCGACTCCGCCAGTTCAGGTAGTATAAAAACAACCTATCGATTCCGCCACCTACTAATTTCTACCTCGACCTGGAAACTGCTGCTGTCAACCTGTTTCTGCAGTTATAATAATAATAATAATATATCCAAAAAATAATTCAATAATTAATTTAAATATTAAAAATAAAATTAATAATCAGTATAATAATTAATACACAATATATATACATATATATAAAATAATACAATTAATTTAGTTAAATATAGTTTTAAGTTATACAATGATATTTTTATAGAATGATGGATGCCAAACTAATGCAAAGTGAATTAATATAATAAAATTTCCGTTAAGGATTCGTTAATGTATATTATTGCGTTACCCTTTTTATTAACACATTTCCACTTATACGCACATAAATACTTCACAAAGTTTGTTTTAAAAAAATTTTCATTTTGATAAATAACTAAGTCATTTTCTCGTTCACCAGCTACGATTTCGAAATTCATTATTGCGAAGTATAATGACACGATGATAAATTGAGACTAACCAGATTAGCGGTGGACAATACTATTAGTTGTTTTTCGCATCATTACAAGTTAGATTATCATCAATTATATAACGATAAGCGATAACAATTTTATACAGGTATTTCATATAATATTTATAATATAGCTATGTAAGTAAAATAAAACTAAAATGTTCGGGAAGATTATCTTTTCCCTGGCGGAATCGATAGGTCGTTTTTAGACTACCTGCACTGGCGGAATCGATGCTGGCGGAATCGATAAGCCTTATACCCAAGTATAAAAAGGTCTGGCGGAATCGATGAAACCCCGAGTGGGATGTATCCCCCAATGACCTTTTTTCAATATTTATAATAATATTTTAAATAAATTATTGATATTTTTATAATGAAAATAATGAGATTAATATTTTTATTTTTTTTATAATCTGCAGAGAAAATATGAATATCTATTCACAATATTGTCGAACTTTATTTTCTTTCTTTAACTATTAGGCACTCATTTTTGCCCAAAATTATAAAATATCCTAATTATAGAGTAACTATTAATACGGTAACTGGTTAAGTTGAATTATTACTATTTGTGTATAATAATATACTTTAAAAGTTTCAAGTACCCACGAAAAATATTTTAAAATATAACACAAAACTAAAATCTTTCTTCTTCGTTTGATTATCTAATTTCGTCCAAACTTGAATAAAAAATAACTATAAGTCAATGAAAATTTTATACATTTTTTCTCTGAAATAATTTTTTAATTTAAAATTTAATACATTTTGGCAAAATTCAAACTATTTAAATGCTATTATATAAAAAAATATTATGAATATGTATTTTTAATCTTTTTCTACTGTCATTGTAACAATGTATTAGAAGCCTTGTATTAAATTGTCAAACTTCTTTTTTATTGACATTTATAGAAAAAAAACTAAGAAAATTGGAAACTGAAAATATCCGTAAACAGCACAAAACAAGTCTAAATATTTTGAAAATTGTATGGTGTATCAAAAATGCTAATATAAACATTCAATTAAAATGTAATGTATCTACGGTGGTCGGTGAGTTGTTTTAGAGTTTCTACAAAAACCAAAATCGATTTTGCGTAAAAATTCCCATTTTTCCTTAATTTTTTTTGTTTTTCCCGGCGCTTTTGAAAACTACTCGGAATTTTAAATTTTGACTTACCCAATACACCATCTATAAATAGATTTTGGTATAAGTAGGTTTCAATACGGCAAATAACCAATATTAGTTTTTATAATCGGTGGTAGTTTAGTGGTATAATACATACTGTTTAACAAACGTCAATACAAATTATAGTTAGATATTATATTATAGGAATTATACATATTTTAATATTATTACAATCTTTAAATAAAACTATACCAAATAATATCATTTCACTGATACATGTATAATAATAACTACAATAATGTGTCATCTAATATTCTAATAAGTAATAACTATAATTAGTAACTTGAGACCAATAACAATTAAATATTAAATTATATCATAAATTCATATCATTAGGTAAGCATATAATAATTTATATTACTACTATAATATTATTTTGCTATGGCTGTATTAAATTAAATTTACTAAAAAAGTATTTATAGGTGGTTTGGATCAACTAATAAAAAGTCAGTTTTAATTTTAAAAACTAGGGTAGTCGCTCTGCAATACAATTGTAGGCATGGATTGAAACTGAAAATATTTTTTCTTATTTCCATTTCAATTTCGGTTTTCGGTTTTTATTTTTTCCCATTTTGATTTCGGTTTCAGTATTGGGTTTTATTTTTTCCGATTTAAATTTCTGTTTTGATTACCGGCATTATGTTTTTTTCGATTTCACTTTCAGTTTTTATATCGATTTGGGGGTTTCATGATTTTAACCGGTACGGCGGTACCTGTTCATAATCTGTATCCAATATCGGTTTCAAGACACCTGCATTAATATATTATTATAATGAGTTTGTATGTGATGTCGATTCTTGAGTGTGTCTATAATTGTCTCGTGATGATAATGGGAATATTATACTGTCGATGCTCATGATTGTTTGAACAAAATAAAGTCAAATATTATAAATAAACTAGTGACTATATAATATTAATTATTATGTCTATTGTCTATATATACAAATATACGTATTTAGGAGAGGCGGCCATCACTCCAAGCGGTATATGGACGTAAGTGATTGCGTTTATAATAAATAATATTATAAATATATAATATAGGTAATAAGTAATATTGTATTGATATACCTACATATCTATAATTATAATAATTTAACCATCATTATACAAATTTTCATTTATTTCTTTGTTACATTTTCTAACCAAACATGTTTATAATTAAATGTTATCGACAAAAATGTATAGGTACCTTTTTTTAAATTATGGCAAGAAACATTAGCCCTGGGTTGCGAAATCTGAATAGGTACAAGGTACGTTTCTGTGAGTTTGGCTATTTAAGAACCTATAAGTAGCCGATAGTATCGGGCCATCGAGATATGTACAAAATACAAATACACAAAATAGTAGGTGGGCGCCTTTCTGTAATAAAAGTTACAACACTATTTAAAAATTAAAATTGATTGAAATTATTATGACCAGCACCTACCTAGCAGTCAGTACTCAGTCATCAACATTCAAAGACATTCATTTTAAAAACACGTATTTTTGTTGTTTTCATAAAAATATTATAGAAGGTAATCGTCATCTGCAATATAATATAATAATATATTAATATTACGATAGTTATTACGATGTTATCGTGAGTTGTGACGAGTGCAACACCCAGATTATGCCTCTCGGTTTACCCATCATCCATTATAATAGCTGCAATTTGTTATTACATACCTATTGCCACAACTTCATAGTACGATTATTGTTTTTTACTCGACACCCGTTATTATATTTTTATTCTTATCGATCGACGATCACACGTTTTTTTTGTCCGCGTGAATTCGTTGTACGATATTATGTTATTATTGTGCGATCGCGAATTACCGTGCGCGTTCCGGGACGGCGTGGCATCCGATAATTTCGGTTGCGGTGCTAGGACATCCTGTGGCCGCCGCCCAGTCCGTTACCCCCACCCAGACGCGGTTCAGGGACCCGTCAACGCTTTCACATCGCGGGCGCAACGTTTCGCCGCGCGCGCGCCACACGATACTTATAGTAGTAATAATAATAACACAACCACCTAAATAATAATAAATAATAATAATTGTTTCCCGTGATAAATCGTTCGTCGTTATCAGGGTCAAGCCGCAGTTCGCAGTGTCCGTATTCCGCAGGTCGCGTGAGCCGTTCCGAGCTTCGCCGTCCGTGTTATTGTTTCTGAGCGTTATTATTAGCGTCGTTTTTAATTTTGATTTTAAAATTTTATTATTATAATAGGGTTTTAAAAGGTATTGTATTATTATTCTTTGGATCGCAATAATCGTATCCGTTCGATCGTGTGCCACCTACATCCGTCCCGTCCTCTACGATTCAGACATTTTAAATACACATATATTGTCAACAATAAAATTGACAGTCCGCAGAGTACCAGGCCACCTACACATACGTAATATACTATGGCATCGAATCAGATCCGTAAGTGCCGAATTGTATCATTATTGTTTTTATTCGTTCATTCGCTGCCGAATGACGCTTTACCCTGTAGGAGGCGGCGGTATCGTGGCCCCCGCAACGATGACTTAGCCGTCTGTATTAGGCAATATATTATTTTCGTGCTAAAGCTTTTTTGGCGCGTGACATATGTTTTCCCGGATTCGTTTCCGTCTCGCCGCAAAGTGTTCGAATGACGTGTTGATATTGAATTTACCTAATTATTATAAATACAATATGTTTTATGTTCCTATTACGTGCACCGTATCGTCATTCGTCGTCGTTTGCGGTAAATGAATCACATAAACGGTGAAAGTAGTGCGGACGCATGACACTTAAGAACCTATCGCTTTCTACGCGGTAAACGTTTAGATATTATTACGATTATTATTTTTATACTTTGCTAGGACTTTAAATAGACGACGAAAAATAAATAGTCCGAAATAACGTCTTTTGTTCGACCCGAGGTCTTAGCTTTATTTTCGCGATCTATTTTAAATGACGACAATTTATTATTACGTGCTTTTGCAGATACAGATTATATTAATAGAGTTCCGACTTTGTATGATTAATCTCACGGCCAACTCTCTGACCAGATGTCCAAAATAATATTATGTATACCTACAGATCTAAATATTTTTTTTTCGCGTACAAAGAAATCGTGTTTATTTTAATTGTTTCCTGTTTACATTATAGATAAGTATGTCTATTTTGTTTTTGAATTGATAACAAAATGAATACTATTTATTTTTCAAATTCATTATAATTTATAAGTACATTGTTATCTCATTTGTGTGACTTCATTATTTGAATTCATACCAGTTTTTTGTTCTTTCAAATATTTAAACTTTTAAATCTGTTTAGTGTGGGTCCAAATAATGAAGCATACATTCTATTTAAAAATTAATTTAAAATTAATATAACATACCTACCTTCTTATATATATATCATATATGCTTATACTTATAAATATATTTATTTTAAAGCAATGATGACCTACCATATTCTGAATTAATCTCAAGTAATACTACATTTTTTGAAGCTTTTGGTAGTTCTTTTTTACACCTAGAAACCCCATTTAAAACTTAGAAAATAAAAAATAATAGGTTCCTACTTCTTTAATGTACCTACTATACTCTGTCCAGCGAGAGAACAAGCTGATTCTGCACATCCCCACTTGACACTGTTCCACAATGGCAAGGTATCATGTGAATATATGCAAAAGAATCAAGTTTTGTTGGCCTCCATGTCTCTTGTTGAACAGAGTAAGTATAATGAGATTAGATGAGATTAGATGAGAGTTAGGTAGGTACTAGACATTTTCATATTAAATTTCACTTCTTCTTAAGCCGCGGTCACACGATGATAGAAAAATGAGATAGTTGCTATCATGATAGAACTATCATACATGCATGATAGTGTGATAGTAACTATCGTTGGAGTTCGTACGGTGACAGTACGCTGTCGCGAAAGCAAGTATCACGTTTTACTATCATCGTGTGACCGCAGCTTTAGATAAGTATTACAGCAGTATTTGTGTTTTATGTAGATTATTTCATTTTTATAGTTTGGGAAGTTGATGTTTTTTAGATTTTCCAAAAATTTGGCAATAGATTTTTTGTGCCATTATCCATTATTCATTTCTTCAGTAACTCCTTACTATACCTACCCATTTTCTAATTTTGATTTGAAATATATTTTTTTTCAACCGTTATTTTTTGCCTTAAGAATATTAATTATTGAGTAATTATTATATTATGTACCTACTTATAGTATAAATGTTTAATAAATAATATTAATAGACTTGTATTTGTTTGTGATTAGGTTTATACAAAATAATCTAATAACATTTTGTAATGAACACATTATCGGAGTCTGATGTCATTGAAGAATCTCTCCATGTTCCTGAAATTACCCAAATGGCTAATGATAATGAGTTAATATTATCGCCAAAAAAACATCTGGTTTGCTTTGCTACTGTCAAAGGGGATTGTTTAGTGACAAAAAACGGTGCATCGTATGCTGGGATTAAGGAGTGTCTGCTCAGTGATCGAATGGTTGATAAAAACGAACCAATTGAAATTCAAATTACAGACTCTGCAATTCCTGACACTGATATTGATAGTGGAATGGAATCTTCGGCATCTAGCTGGGATCGATCAGTTAATGAAGTAAAAGAACATGCATTTGCTAGGCTTGAGGAAGAATTAAAAAAAGCGAATGAAACATTAAAACTTAGAGATGAAGAAGTATCACGTTTAAGTAGAATACGTGCTGATGTCGAATCAGAATTAGAAGAATTGACTGCTAGTCTATTTCAAGTTAGTGACTTTTATAAAGTATTAATCAGATAATTATTTTGATACATTTTTGTTGTAGGAAGCTCATAATATGGTGAAAGAAGCAAATTTACGCCAGGCGGCTGCAACCAGAGCATTAAAAGAATCTTCAATGAAAGTTGATGTTTTATCTGCTGAAGTGACAGCATTAAAAACCCTTGTACTAACTTCTACACCAAGTCACCCTAATTTATCAAGAGAAGACAGTATTTCGATGCCAGGTTAGTATAATTTATTATAGGTAATATTATTTTGTTTTATAGTCACAGATAACCTGTAATAGTAAACAATAGCAGACAATAAATGAATGAATGTGATAATTTATTAATATATATAATTTACAATGAAAAATTGTAAATGTATATATTAATTTATTGTTTATATCAATAGATATACAGGTACTTTCGAGTACAATAATTAATAGACTTGTCATATTTGTACGTAGGTTTAAAGACGTTTTTAATTAAACATTATTTTTATAATTATTTTTCTTAAAAATAAATACATTCACTGTATCATTTGGTGGTTCGGGTATTTTCTTAATCCAAGGGTGCCCATTATCGTCTCTGTATTCGCTAAAATGTTTTTTCACCACACACTCCATGCCTAGATTCTGAGCTATTTTTGCACTAAAGTAATTAGTACAGTCCATGCAAATAACTGAGATATTATCATTGAGTAAAGCTGCTTCAAACGATTGTTTGGCCAAAGCTGTTGATAATCCAAGACTACGATATTGTTTTGCTGTTGCTAAGGTTTTAATCTCCCACATTGTGTCCACATTTAACATTTTGAATAGACATGGTTCGCTCTGAATTGACGACCAGAATCTTAAGGCACTATATAAATCTATATTGCTTTTATTGTATAGATCTAATAAAGTTTTTAAATTATACATTTATTTTTGTATAAGAATATCATATTAGTATCATATTGTAAGATAAATCAAATTCACTTACCAGCATGTATTTTTTGTTTCAATGCATTATCAGGTTTTGTAATACTATTTATAGCTAGAGATGCTACAGCTTTATTACTTTTATCAATAGCTACTAATGTAATGTCACCTTCTTTGGGTTCATAAAAGCATTTATTTAATTTTTCAACATCTATTTTCTGAGCTTTGAAAACCGGTTCATCTAAATAAAAATCCTTCATTGTTGATTTGATATTTGGTATGTGTTCTTCTCTTGCACAAACAATTTCTATGCTCTCTGGATATTTATTCATTTTCTAAAGAAATATGTAAAATAGTCATTATAATTTAAGAAATGTTGTACACCTATCATACTTTTACACTGTAACAAGTTGGTATTAAACAAATATTTCGTAAATGCATCTGTGAAAGTTTAGGTATTTGTTTTTGAATAAACATCATATCTAATGAGTATTATTTTACTAGGTATTACGTTTTTGATTGTTACTTTTTTTATTAGTAGGTAATTACAAATTTATGTTTTCAAAAATTTATTTTAAATTACATTTAACTTTTTTTATTATTATTATAATTACATTATATTTGTTGATAATTATAGTAACATTATTTTAAGCCAATCAATTAAATTAAATTACATTGCAATTTATATAAACTAGTCAACAACTAATGTTTAACTGTATTATTTTTTAGGAGGACTAAGCGGAGTTGGACTATTTTATCGTAAACATAAGAGATCTCCCTCGCACAATAACTTAAAATACGGCCGAGAAAATTCACCGCCGGATTCTCCGCTTAAACAAAAGTCTAATCAATCAGAAACAGACACAGACATTTTAGATATATCTAATAGTGCAGAGGTAAGACAAATGTTATATTTTTTATTTGATCTTTTATATGGTGTTATAATATTTTTAACTATGATATTTCAAGGTTGATCCAAATGTGCATCGTGAATTTGTTCTTTGGATGAAATCTCCTACTTTAGACAAATCAGACGCCTTTATAAGTCGAATATACAGAGAAGATATTGATCAATGTCTAGAGTTTAATAATTCAACTTTGGCAATGGATGTTAGAAATGCAATAGAATGCGGGAATCTTTTTATTGAGTCTATGGACAAGTCAAAATCTCATTTTCCAAAGTAAGAAAATAATTTTATATTAGTTTTCTCTATTAATGTAGTTGGGACTTTGGAGTTACTTGGGTGTTTTTCAATGATATCTGAATGTATTGCTTATTGAAGATAGTCTTATAAAGAATTATATATAAAACTATAGTAAATACAGCTTTTTAAGTTATCTCAATGATACAATGATGGTAACACAGATATTATGATTTTATTAAGCCTATAAAATTGACATCATCAATTTAGAATTGGGTTTTACAAAAGTGATTCTAATAAATGGTCTGTAAGTAATCAGTGATAAAAAATATTGCGCTGTACCAGTGTACCCACTATAAAAATACATATGATTAAAATAGTATTAAATGTTTAAAGTAATTAATATTCAGTTTTTATATTTTCAGAAAATGTGCTCTAATGGAACTACCATTGCTGTGTCTCTATAGAATGAATTTAGGAGGAGCAGATAGCGAATGCTATTGCATTTCACAAATTTGTCGAAATAGAGTGAGTTTTGTTTTTTATGTCATTTTAATTTTATATTAATTTCTTAACGTTTGATGTTGTTTAATATTTATTGTTTTGATTTGTGTTAAACAACAATAGTAACTGTAATAATGTTTTTAGATTACTGCAGTATGTGATTTCCTCAACTACCTCAGATACATTCAAAGAGGCTTGGTCAAAAGTCTAGGTTTGTAACTCAGTAATATATTTCTTAATTTTGTACAACACATGAAAAAAATTACTTTTACTGTTCACAATAAACACCTATTAATTGGAAAAACTACTAGGTGGATAATACTATTAACCACTTAATGAATCATAAATTAATTATTAAAATACCTTAAATGTCAGGTATTTTGATAATTGTTTTCAAAAGTCAATTGGTTTTGATAAAAATAATCTTGTTTTATTCATAATATACATTTGTTTGGAAAATATTTATGTTAAATATATTACACTAAATGTATAATAATACCAAACAAATAATGATTTATATTAGGTGTTTACTTTGGAAAGTTATTTTCCTGGTTTACTTCTATTTAATTTCATATCTATACACTATAATATTATGTAATTATTCAACTAAACAATAATAATATCACAATATTACACATAACATGCCATATTGTGTAGATTATATCAAGTCACTAAATATTATTTTTTTTAATGAATATAATTTATTCATATTTCTCATATATTGTCAGAATGCTTGAAAATAATAACATTGTTGTCTATTTTTTTAATTTTGAACTTTTTAACAAAAATATATCAATTTTTAAATATAAAAATAGTAAACCAGTGTTTACACTAGACAAAATAAAATATTTATTTTTATATTCAAACTTTACTAATTGTTCAAGATATTTAAATTTGAACTTTTGAACTTTTTAGAGTTCAAGTTGTATAAGGGTTTGATGACCCTTCTCTATTAATTAAAAATGTCTTATTTTATAAAAATACTAGGGGGTTCTGCACCCGGCTTGCTTTGCTCGGCAACTCCCCTTCAATTTTTGTCAACCTGAGAATTTATAACTAATTTAAATGATCTGAATGTAAAGAATACAAACATTATACATTATTAATATTTAAATTAAAATATTAAATACAATTGGATGCTATGATAATTATATTTTGATGAAACTTTTTTTATAAAACAGAGATAATTGAGGGATTGTAACAAAATGTGATAACATACTTTACATTTTTTATGGTATGTTGTATTCAATATACACTTAGGATTCATCATTAAACTCTTACAATCATTTTAATTCACATTTTTTTAAAGTACCTATTTATTAAAAAAAATTTACATACCTTCCCATACAAGTATACAATAAACAAACTTAATATACTGTATCCATCTCTACTATCACTTTATGTAATCAGTTAAAATTAATATTGATCACACATTATTAAAACAAGTAACAATAAAATATGATAATATGCTAAAATCATAAACTTCATGACATATGTATAACAGAAAATGGATATTTGTTTGTAAAAATTAAAAATATATCAAAATAACTAGAATTGTTATCAATTTCAAAGTTTAGGGCCCTGAATTGACTACATAATAATATATTTAGATTATTGTAATCCTATATCCTAAGTATACATTAATTATTTCAAGATAATATCTAACTTTGCAGAATTTGAATTATCGTTCATTAGTTTTACCTTTGAATTATACAAATTTACAATATTTAATTAAGTTTGATAAAATTGAATTGTCTTCTGTAAATTCTGATTTAAAAATTTAACTAAAATGCTATAATTAAATAATAATTTTGGTTAGGTAAATTGTACTCATCGAATTAGAAGGAGTCCAGTCATGTTTGACTGCAAGATTATTATTTACCATTTTAAGTTACAATATTAGTGTCAAGATGGATAATCAGATTTAATGGAATATATGTGAACATCATTTAACAAAATAGTAAAAACTACAGTTCTAATAAAATAATGTATATTAAGTTTTACACCTCAAACACTTATTACAATGGAACATAATACAATTCATAACAAACAAGTTTACACATTTAACTATAATATAAGTAATATTTATAATTATTTCTACTTATGAATTAAAAATAATTTATTTTATTCTCACGTAGAAGTACTGTAGTCAAACATAAACCGTAGACTTAATAACTTAATAATTAATATTTAATTATAATGTAATACGTACAATGTACATATTATTTAGTTTTGAAAAGTACATTCTTTTAGAATAATACATTTTCCAATAATTGGAAATAATAATTTTATATTATAGTATTTAAACATTTTTTTTTACCTCACAAAATTGCATCTAATAAAAATGGTTATTACACGAGTTCATTGGATTTTATTATTGACACATTTGATATTTTTTTTGCTTAAAGCTGAACACATACATTTATGTTATACGATGCTTTGAATTGCTTAAACATATTTTAGATTCTAAGCATAGTAGGGAGCTCTATTGTTTTTCAATAAATTGTGCATTTTTTTCTTTTAGTAAAATCTGTACAATTACACTTAACCCTTTTAATAATTGGAAATTTAACACAATTCGAAATTTTTACCTTTTCTAATTATACTCTTTTTAATACCATAAAACTAAAACCATAGATAAAATATTATCTGTTAGTATAGTACAATGTACAGTAACTCCCTCGCTTTGCTCAGAATCTGAAATTAAAAAAAAATTAATCTTGGAAGAATATGATTAGGTACTTTAGAAAATATTATTGAATAGAATTCGTTGTGTGACCGTATAATATTGTATCTCACAATCACGATGTCAAACAGCTTTTCACTTTTCTCATTTTGTGACCAAACTTAAACAAGGTAAACGTTGTAAGTTCGTTAATATTATAAAAATTACAAAGAAAGCGTTTTACGTGCTAAACTTAAATAGTATTATACGTTAATTTTTGTTTTAAATAAAAGTTATTATAAGTATAAATTTATTGTTAACTTTAATCGGTTATAAGTTTTTAGCTATTTAAAAAATAAAATCGAAAAAAGGTCCATATAGAACAAAGAACTATACACACTTTACCTATTTTATTTGGTTATATTTATCTAATTTGAATAGCAAGGTTATAAAATGAGAAATGAGGAGGCGGTTTCGATAAAAGCTTGTCTGTTTTCGACGGATATAACACAACGTGTAGACTAACATCTATTTAAGTAATTAATTAATTTTTAATTTATAATTACACGAACCATGGACACGTCATTTAACGGGATGAGCACCAAGCTTGTTTAAATTAAACTTCAAAGCAACGCGAAAGTTATTTTTAGTAATTTGTTATAATCACTAATTGCTATGCCATTGATATCCACATTTTTAGACTTTCTATTAATATTTTATGTTTTTTTTTGTTTTTTTCTAGAAAACGATATGTATTGGGAAATCGTAAGACTGCGAAAACAAATGATGTTGGCTAAGTTGGGTTTAGCTTTGACATCGTAATATTGCTAATGTGAGGTATTTTTAAAAAAAAATGGAAGCTACTAAAAAAAAAAATGGAAAACCATATTATGTAATATTGTAGAAACGTCGAACGGATAAATAATACAGATGTTACGTGTAATTTTTGTGATTATATCTTGTGATTTTTTTAGATTTTATCGGATAGTAAGTATGTACATTGTACATATATTAAGTATAATTTAAGTCAAATGATATTGTGGACCGAAAGTGCAAGACCCCTAAAACGTACTGATGTATTTTTACGTAATTACGTCTTATAATGAAATATCTAAAACAAAAATAACTGCAGCTGGATAAATGTTAAGATATTTTAAAGCTACCTTGGCCACCACCCACCTATCTACTTAGTTTTTATATTTTTACTTAGCTTTGTGCAACTATACTTTTTAATCGATAAGTGATAAAAAATTATACCCATACCATAATTTTACTTAGGTAGGTACACGTAATTGTCTTGCCAATTGATGTGAATGTGATTTAATATTGTTATATACATATAAGGCAGTTAATATTTATATTACTTATGGAACAAAATATAGTTTATAATTGTTTACGAAAGATCTGAAATGGTGAGATATATATTTTATATTTTTGTTTTTTTTTACATATATATATATTTTTATGTATTAATTTGTATACTTCGACAGTATATTGATATAATTTGTGTGTAAAACATCATAAATAAACAATATATTATTTCGAATAATAAATAATAATAATAATAATAATAAAAACATTTTAATGCAATAAATCGAATTATTAAAATATTAAGTATTTTTTTTATAATTTATACATTAATTTAAACAATACAATACGAACTGTTATAATATGATTTATTGTCTACCTATGTCCGATACAGCGACGTATCAGTGGCGTACACACGGGGTTCAACCCCCTCTCCCTTGGTATTATTTTACTATATTTTGTATAAAAATAAATGCAATTTAAAAAATAATTTGATATATATATATGCAAAATGATATATACATGTCATTTTTTTTTATAAAACCCCTCCTTTGAAAATGTCTGTGTACGCCACTGAGACGTATTATATTATTATTCAAACACTATTGTTTATAGATTTTTCTGGGAATTCAATAACGAGATTCATGTGAGATTAGATATAGGTGGCATGATGGCTCGACTGCGATCATGTTTTACCTCTCCTCCCTTCACGCAATGATCAAATTTCAAATAACAAGTAACCAATAACCAGAGGGGTTTGACCTTTGAATAGACTATAGAATAGTGAATAATATATTCAGTTAATAGAAATCTTAATTTTAGGTATTTAAGTGCAAGTTTCCAATCGTTCCGGTATCATAAGAAACGATGAAAACTGATGAATGATAATAAAATTGACATTAATTCTACATTTACATTATTTCGGTAATTTTTGGTTACTATATAATATTATATAGCCTATAGAGTATAGAGTAATTTATTTAACCTATGATCCCGCCCATATTACTCGCCCGTGATTTTATACTTATATACATATACCTAATACAATTCAATTATTATTTAACTGCTACACATGATAACTGGAATAATAATGTGTAATCTTCAAAGAACACATCATAGAAGGTGATCTGTATTGCCTTCCTTGGTATATTGGACGTTACCTACGTCCTGCATGGCTACATACAAATACTGTAGCTCTATTCGTTGGCAAGTACCCGATAAAAGATAACGCTACTTTACAGTGTCAAATTTAAATAGATCTATATTCATAGGTAAGCTTTTTTTGTTATTAGGCAATAATATTATAATATTTATATTAGGTACCTAGGTTACTATAATATATTTTTACAATGATGGTGTTTTCTTTTTGTGACTTCATTACGTTTTTGATAATCAAGTTAACATTGAACATAATAATGGGTGGAGGGGGTTTGGAAGTATTTTTTATTTAATCTTAAAAATGGAAATTTTTGGTATTCCGGGTATGAACTGGGTTTTCAACTAGAAAAAACTAACAAAAAATGCTGAAATTGGGAATATTCCCTCAACACTAATTTTTGACGGAATCGATTTTTCATTGTAATTCCAAAAGAAATAACAAAAAAATTGAAATTTTCATTAAATATTCATATTATAATTTTCTATACATAACAGTATACACATTAGCACCACGCACAATGCAATTTTCAAAATGCTACGACTACCTACTAATTTATACGACAAAAATCTTAATCACACTTTTTCCGGTACTTACCTATACTAATTGGTATTTGTTATTGACTTAGACGTTATATGAGGTGTATTTAGGAAAAATTATTTCAATCTACCTACTGAATAATTAAGAAAATAATAATTTAAGAAACTATCCATAGAAATGGATGCTGGGTCTACTAGTCTCCTTCGCTCAGAGTCCATTTATTTGTAGGTATACGATTATTTATCACAATAATTCAATTCAAACACATCTATTACAGTGACCGCCTATTGTCTACTCAATTATACCCGCTAGTACTAACTTATGAAAAACAAAAACTAGTTTAGATTTTTTTTTTTAATACACTTATCAAGTAAACAAGTACAAATGAATACGTTATCATTACACGGACATGATGCGTGTATGAATATTATTATAACATAAAAGTATAAAATTAATGATTTTAATAATATGTACTATACCCATTAGGTACCTACCTATTTCGTTTTTACCAGATTGCAATATGATTCGATGATTTTTTTCTCACGTCTACAGACTACAATGTCCCGTTTTTGTATGTTTAAATTATTATTACATAAAACTTGGCTGACGGCAATACTATATGCACTAATACTAAATACTAATATAATAATATTTCAGACATTTCCTTAGCGTATTTATATTGTTCTCGCCGATGCAAACATATATTTTCTTTGTAGGTTAGGAATTTTTGATAACCCTGGTCGCGTTAATCCCGCCAATCACGGACTTATTATTTCTCGCAATATTGCCATAACTTCGTTAAATCACATACCTAATTTGTTGAGTGTTAACCGAAACTATATTATACAATTCTATAATTCCATCCCTTGAATAGAGACTATTAACAATACAATTTTCAATATTATAGTATTATTATATTATGTTTGTAATTTATTCGATCATAATAATAAATTATGCTAATTATTTTTAATACTGTAGCCGTGTGGGTACACCATAGATAACACTATTACAGTTATGACTTATGAGTTATGACTATAAGTAAATTTAGTAAACTGAAACGGCAAATCAAAAGTTATATAATCCGAACCGGTTAGTGATAAATCGATCAGCGGCCACTAGGTAAGCAATATTAATTAGGCAATAAACATTTAATATGCGGAAGAAAGGTAATATTATAATCTATATCGCTATTATCAATAAATTTACTTTTTTTTTTTTATACACACTTGTATTATAATTGTATCAGAGTTTTATTAATGAAAACTATTCCTAAAAGTTGATTCGAGTTGAAAACGAATTATTATACTCTCTTTAGTTATTACTTAAAGATAGGCAACTAAATCTACTCTTATTTTAAATAATTTATAACTTGATATTATATTATAACAGTGATATGTATTATTACAACTTAATACCATAATATTATAATAATTAATAAGCGGAGCGATGAATGCATTGATTTTATAATGATGTGTTTTTTTTTTTGTGTCTGTCATCATGGTTTGGGGCAGTCCAACTGCTTCGATTTTCTTCAACAGTATCGCTAGGATACACAACGCTAGGAAATAAGTAATGACAGGCGACAGTGACGACGACGACCTTTTTGGTTTTTTGGAAATTAATATCAAAGTTATACAGTCGCGATATGACTTTAATAACAATTTGTATTCCGATATGATATGGTAAACGGTCACTTTGTAAGGTCAGTTAAAAGTGTAAATATTATTTATAATTTAAATTTCCAAATTTTTTTTATCAAAGTATAGTTCGCCATTTAAATAAACTGCAAAGCTCAGTTTGAGACGTCTCAATAAGATCCTTCTCTTTTAAAATGTTAGTAACATATACATATACGTCGTTTTAAAAAAATATTTTCAATCCTTTTCCTAGTTAAAACCAACGTAATATTCGAAATTTTTTTATTACTTAACCACTATTCAACGATGCTGTTATCTATCTAGATTAGTTTTGAAATTCGCTAGGAAATCCTTCACTACAAAATTTCAAAAATATTTAAAATATGTTTTGAAATTTTCTTCAACAGGTGTCACAAACTCCTATAGGCTATAAGTTCGAAAAAAATATAGGTAACATAAACGGTGCTTGAAACATGATTTTCCATCCCTTCATACTTAAATCTAATAAATTCATAATTTATATTTTGCAAAAATTTAACTTACTGATGCCGTAAACGTAAAATTTTTCAATTCACTCGGAAATCCCTACACAAAAAAATTCAAATTCAAATTTGTGTGTATTGTATCTACATTCAATATTAAAAATATCAAAACTGTTTTGATATTAATTGACAGGCTTTTATTGATCATGAATGGTCTCCATTGGCATAATTTGGTCATGTTTTTGGTGGCGTTGGAGGGGGTGGAGTTAACTAAGTTCGACGTACTAATTCTGCAGATTGTATCAGTGTTTTTAACTCAGGAAAATACACAAGTTTCCAAAAAAACAATTTTCAAAAATCATTTGGTATATTAGCTAGCTTAACTGCATTGTTATGGCGTATTTCAATATATTTGTTCAATAGTGATTAGGATGTTTATTACAAAGTAATATGATTTTAGCATAGGGGAATCGTTAATTTATGTATTATTTCTATAAAATATACAATAGTATTTACCTATATAATATATACCTATAAATATAAATATTTATAGCTATACATAATTTGTACTAAAAAATGGTTTTTCTAGTTTTTAAAAAAAAGTCATTTGGGGGATACGGCACCCAAATATCCTCCGTAATCACGTAACTGAATTGGGTGCCTTTAGGAATATGTAATTTGCGTCACGTCCGTCCAACGTGTCATCTGATTTTTGACCAAACCGTTTTCTCGTCGTCGACGATGCGTTTACCATTTTACAGTTTATGCATGTGGTTCGTGCGGCGAAATTTTTGTGGAGCATAATCATAATATAATTATTTATAAAAACTTATAAGCTACGTCGTATATTTGCAAGCTTCATCAATTCATCTGATTCGATGAAAAGCGTCGACCGTTTTTCGAGGATTAAGTTACAGGGCTGGAGCTGTCAAAGTAATAACAGCCACCTATACTAGTATAATAATATATTATAAGATTATCATTCATAGGGTCCTTACAGAACTAGATTGCTGGTATTTATATTATACGACTGTTGTTTAGAATATTTATTCAGGTACCGAGGTACCTATTTACATAATATCATATAATTTATGATACCTATATAGGTATAGGTACTTATAAAAATATAGTCTTCTATACCTATCGCGTATAACGGTGTTATTAGTATAACAAAATATACCAATATTCAATATTATGGTGCATTAATATTTATTTATTATACATTATCGTTGCGATATTGTTTCGTATAAATCATATAGGTACAAATATATCATAGTATTAAATAGTATTAGGTAAACATATGGAAATCAAAAAAAATAAGCAATTATTATTTATATAGATAAATTAATAAACATTTCATAATACTTAATTGTATATCATGCACCCGGAAGGCTGGAAAAATCATATTTTAGTTTTAATCATAGCAAATTGATATTTATTTTTTTTTATTAAGAATAAGTAAATAGAGAATTTACAGTATCTAAAATGACAAATATAAGTAAATTTGGTGATTATAATTAGAAATAAAAAAGCTGGATGACGTGATAGTGGTACTTCTGATAATTTATGATTCATTGTATACCTAACTTAATAGTCATTATAGGCATATAGTAGTATATTGCAGATCGCCGTGTTTAATATAATAAAATATACAAATTTTAATTACATACAATTTTGAAAATATTTGATATTTTAAGTATTTATTTTATAAAATTGCAACTTAAATGTTTAGGTAGTAGATTAACATTACATAATAAATCTATACAAATATATTATAATAGAGTAAAAATAAATGTATTGCCCTAGTAATAGATGCTACCCAATTAAATAAATATGTACAAAATAAATATATATGATGTATTCAACATACGAGTATTAATATTGTAATTGTATTATATATTTTAAAGTATTATTATGTACTTATAATAATATATATAATATACAAATGTTGGGGAAATATATCAAATTATTTTTGCTGTTGTAATTATTTAATATATACGTATTATAATCTAATAAGTAATATACATTTTTGATTATTTGTCTATGCTATTGTGGACAGCATATATAGCATAGTAGCACCTATATAGTTACGCCTACCTATTGGCTATTATATAGCCCGATATAGGTATAGAATATTGATATATATATATTACATAGTTGATAATAATATTATGTCCAAAAATATTTTATGAATTAAGTACGGTTGTATGGGTACACAGGTAGGTACATACTAAATGTGATATAATAATACGCTTATAGGTACCCGATTGCGGAAACGTAACTATAAATTATAATATTATATTATATTTTCCTATTTTCAACGATTGTTCTGTTTCTGCTGTTAAACTAGGTATTAT
Source organism: Nasonovia ribisnigri (assembly GCA_027563435.1). Taxonomy (NCBI): domain Eukaryota; kingdom Metazoa; phylum Arthropoda; class Insecta; order Hemiptera; family Aphididae; genus Nasonovia; species Nasonovia ribisnigri. The sequence continues at coordinate 250,907 of JANEHU010001737.1, forward strand.
AAAGTAAAGCCACGCATTTGTTTTTTATTTTCTTATATAATTCGATAGCTCGTTTGGCAGAATTTTTATTTGGACACCTGTAGGTTTCTGCAATGAGGTTGGTCTTTTCCCCACGTATTTCATGAAAATAATATTTTTACCAAAGTCATACTGTTTTAAAGATAATATTTTGAACAACGTTGATAAATGAATATTATTATTATTGAAAATATTTGATACGCGTAGTAATACAGATGAAAGATTGATGCTGATTTCGACTAAAAAAGATTAATTTAATGGTTAGCTAACATTTTATTATGGGCCACTAAATCATGTTTAAGGGGCCATTAGCTCACTATTAAGTATTTTTTAAAGTTTATTTTCAGTTGTTAATGCGCAATAACTCAATGCAATTAAGTTGAACCGAGAAGAAACGTGCTTACCCATATTAATACAATAATACATACTCAGTACTCATCACCTACGGTTAAATGCGCATTAGAAAATTAATTATTCAAATTGCTGAACCAATTAAAAAATGCATGTAAACGTTTTGTGTAAATGTGCAATAATCTTTTTTGTAGGAATAAATTTAAAATCAAATTGAGGGGTGGAATTCCAAAACGTACGAAATCAATAGTTAGATATTGATTTTTAAGGAATAAATATCGATAAATCGCGATTGGCGTCGTCACTCACTCGTCAGAATAGAGCAAAACGTATACTTACTATTTCCTGGTTAAATCTACTATTCAAAATGACTGGTTAATTCAAAACCAACTTTTTCCATACATAAAATTTATATTTAACTTACTTTTTCCAGTTTTACTCCAAAACATACTATTTTCCAATGCTCATGTTAAAAGAATATAGGCTATAGGCTCCAACTAACAATACCAAAACGAAAAACGTCCGTAAATTATTTCAAAACGTACTATTACACGTGTTGTAATAGTATAGGGAAGTAAAATAGTTAATCTAAAACGTACTAAAATTGTAATTAAGTTTGAAGTTAAATTAAAAATATAATCCTAGAATATCAAACATACTTGAATCGTTTTAAATAGAAAATATATTATAAAAAATAATTTAAAAAAATACCTAGGTAATCTTCAAAATGATTTGTCAATTTAAAAATGGTTTATTTTTATTGGCAATTTCAAGAACAGAAGTTCGCTTCTTCTGAAAAATCAGTATTTTGGCAATAGAATGTTTTGGATTTCCACACCTTAATAAATTATAACTTTATATCAACAGGTAGGTACATCGTGGAATATAAAACATTTGTATTAACTTTTACGCGTAGTCATGTTCCTTGAAATGTAATATGCATAATAACATATAACCTGAATACTATAACGAGCCTTGAGTTAATGCGGATTAATGACTGCGCATATTAACGCGGTAGTTGATTCATTCAATGTTTAGTTAATGCAACTCGCCATAAATGATGAAAAAATGTCGCAGATGTGCCTTTTAAATTGAAAGCTCGCCACGGACCGACGAGTATACCCTCTCAAATATATAACCTCAGAATACTTAAAAATTTAAACCTATTAGATTATGTGTGTTATGATTGTCATCGCTGTTCTCTGATGGTGCGTATCAGGCACTGACGTTGGCTGCGGTGAACGTAATCGTTGCCGGCCCGAGAACCCGTCACCGCCTCGACGGTCTCTGTGGCCGTGGTGCAGGCGGTGGTGGCGGTGGTGACGTTCGCGGCGTCGTGACATTGAAGCGTCGACCGTCGGGAACGTTTAGGGCGAATGACGATGGAGCGTTGGACGCCTCGCCTTACTCGCATCATCAATCGCAGACCACGTTTGACAAGCGGAGGCGCTTCACCGCTTCTTGTCGTCGTAGCCGGCGGAGTTGGCGGACGTCGTTGCGGTACGGATCGGTCGCCGTTTCTGGGACAACCTGCACGATCGACGGAATTCGCTTTGGCAGATCTGCGACCGCTGAACCGGAACAGGCTGCACGACAGCGTTCTAAGCACCGGTGACAGGACGCACACGCCGACCAGGCACATGGCCAACGCGGTGAACGCGGTGAACGCGGACGCCGGAAGGACCCGGGTCGTGGCCAGAGCGATGGTGACGGCGCACAGGCCGTGCAACAACACGGACCGGTCGGCCTGTCGCGCTCGTTCTGCGCACCCGTCGCCAGCGCCACGACCGCTCGATTCCGCGGCCGACCGCATTCTTGCGCCGAATTGTTCTGTGCCGCCGCCGTCGTTGTCGTCAGATCTTTCGCACGCGATCATTTTGCCGATGGCCGAGCGTGTAATGCCGCGGGATTGCGATGACTGACGATGATGACGACGACACGGCGTGCGACGGCCACAGAGTTTCGTTTTAAATTAAGGCGTGAGCACGCTTATGCCTGTGCATGTGAATAATATTAATATATTTCAATACCAAACACGGCCGCTTGTTAACTATTGTACTCAGTACTACTTACCAACATATACAACTATTATAATTTTTTATGTACGAGTGGTTATATATTACATTATTCTGCCAAATAGTTGATCACATCAGTGCGATGAAAACACAGTGATTGATATGTTATAATATTAAGAAGGAGATGAAAAGAAAAGAAATGGCAAAAGGATGAAGTATCGAATAAATTAAGCGAAAACAAAATATCAATATAATCCCATCTCAACCCCCCCCCCAAAAAAAAAAATTTCCTCAGAAGACAAAAGACTATTTTAACCCAATTCCGAATAGGCTACAATTACTAATTTGCGCACATTTACCTTTTCACAACTCATTTGTGCACAATAATTTACAAACAATAGAAAACAAAATTAAAGCTTGTCCACAAGTGTTTGTGTCCACACTCAATATTTGTCTAATACGGATACAGGGAACTTATCATTTTTACTGAGTTATCGCAAAAAAACCCACATACCTACAAACACAGATAAGGATCTTATCATCAAGTTCCAAAATAGGTAAATATTCACTCTTGTTTTTAAACTAACAGAGCTACAAGTGATCTGCTGAGCGTAAAATTCTTATGTTATACACTTGTAAAACGGAGACAACAAATATCTGTGTAGCGTCCTCTTATAAGGGTCCTCGCTATACCTTTAACGCACATGTTTATAATTCGATAAGAATATTAAATTCACTATATGAATTTTACGAAAACTTTCTTATAATTGAGAAAACATTATAGTTAGGTAGTAGTGGTAGTACGACTAAACACTTTCCGTTTTTCATTTTAATTATAATTTAAAAAATTCATATTTTCAAGTTTTAAATTATATTTTACAATAATATGACAATTATTTTTTACAAAGTGTTCCGTACGATTTATTGACAATTTTCTGAAGAGTTCACATTTTTGTCGGATTCAAAACAGGACAACGTAAACTAACTTTAATTTTGTAAAAACTTAAGGTATTTATTTTGACCTAAAATTGACGGCCTTATAGCGAGGCCCCTTAGATAAATATTCTTACAATCAACATTTTTCTAAAAACTAGATTTACAAATTGGCTATTTTGAATTTTCCTAAAAACATTTAGGTACATATCTACATCACATTTAAATTTTTTTATTTTCAGAATTAAAAATAAAAATAAAAAATGTTATATTATATATGAAGCGCAAGAGTCAATTATTGTGTACATAATATATTGATTGAAACAAAAATTATTTAACTTGTCAGGTCTTCCTGTTACATTCTGTATATTATTATAACTTTATTTTATAATAAAATATATAATGTTGTGTATGTATAAACCAAAGTTTTATTCATGGTTACACCTTCCAAACGAAAATTCTAGATATTATGTGACTGGGTAACCTACCAATATCACAGTGGGGCAACAGCAGACCGATTTTCTCCTTTTATAAGAGGATATAGAGATTAGCGATGCCGCAAAAAAAGGAATCATAATTATTATACAATTTAAAACAAATTATAATTTTGTAAAATAAGCTAGGAAAACATAAAAAGGTTAGTATAAAGTTTAAAGAATTTAGTTTAAAGAAATATAAATCCAACTTCCCTAGGTTAAAGGGAACCCGTGAACTGTGGTGGTACCTATATTTAATTTATTTTCTAAAATAATGATGTTCATACTGAACCCGTAATTAAGATTTATAAATAAATAATAAAAATAAATAAATACAAATACAAATACAAGTTTATTCATATATCAATTAAACATAAATTAGGTATAGATACAAAAAATAGTAAAAATAGTAATAAATATACTTTTTGGGAATATGACAATATTCAAACTATCCACAATAATTTATTATACATAAAAACAATAATGTTTTACTTCCGTTTAATAAACTTTGTCGCCAAACCACCTACTGGAGCTTCGACAACCAAGAATAATATTAAGCCCATCAAATAACTTTTCAATGCATCATAAAACCAAGCATCCAACTAAAAACAGGTGATTATAAAATAATTAATGTGTACATTATAGAATTAGTCAAAATTAATAGAAAATACGATAAATGTACTATTGTAAAACTTATTAATAATTTTAATACGTTGATAATATTATACAAATATTTGAATAATAATTTCAATCTTACCACAGTTCCTTTTGAAAGATAATTAGGTGATCTCATTCGACTCTGTGATATCATCATAACAGTGAGGTTGACTAAGAAAACTGAATACGAAAGTCTTCCCAATGGTACAATGAATCTATTACTAAAGAATTTTAGTAGTAAACCTGGAAGCAGTAAATAATTCATATATGATTTGAAAAAAAAATTGGTGTTACTACTTTTCCATTATTTCAGCGCCGATGCCGAGACTATACACAGGACCCGTTGGCTGTTAATAGTCAACCGCCTTTTTTAAATTATATTACGTAGGTATTATTGGAAAAATAACGCCCATTAAATTCTATGAGCAATTAGGCATTGGATAGTACTATTTCTTGTTGACATTTGTGATCGATTAATATATTTAAAGAATATAAAGATTACAACAATAGATATTTGCAGGGATTTTTCTCGAAACTAATAATTCTTTTACAAGTGAAAAACACTGTGTAATCGACTATCGAGCCGAGTAGTTGAAATAATGGAATAATATATATCGAGCTGATAGAGTATATACGATACATCGGATGCCAGGTGGTATTCGAAATAACGGAAAAGTACCTTTTTTGAAAGTGTAGATACTTATTATCATTATTCATTGGTACGTTTTGTTTAACTAAAAAAATCGGAAAAAATTGATACAATGTGAAAAACTGATAAAATTTGATTTGCATAAGTTAATATATTATAAATTATATAAAGTTATAACTTATAAGAAATAGTAATCAGAGAAAAATAATGCCTAACATTAATGATATCGTTGATAGTGGCATAACTTAATGAATTTAAGATTTAATTTAGTATAATAACTCGTTTCTTAAACACAAATAAAATATAATTTAACTATTTAAGAAATTATTTTTTTTAGGTCAAACGTTAGGCAGAACCCTCAACACACTGTAAAATCTTGTAATAATTTTTAGAGCAAAAAATGCAGACTATCAAACTATCTTATGTTGTTGAGTACCTATATGTGACCAAAATTCAACTTACCGTAACCACTTGTGAAATGGCAAGTAAGTACCCATGAAAATAATATTGACCATGTGCAATGGTTTAAAGTCGAGTATAGAGCTTGTTCTAATAGATAATAAGGTCTATCTCTCTTATAAAATATAGCTCCATAAAATTGAACCCAAAAACAAATTACGGCAATAGTGAACGTTCCAGCGTAGACAGTCATCTAAAATATCAAAAATTAATATTTATTGTTTCAATCCATAAAAAGGTATATTTTTATGAAATATAGGTAAAAAATAAGATTCTTACTTGTGAAAATTTTACTTTGTTTTCCTTTAATTTATCAACGGTTATACCTGTTGCTATACCTATAAAAAATGGAAAAGCTCGCACGTAACTTGCTCTGTATGACTCATTAAATGTTACGGAATATCTTGTGTTTTCTAAGAATCTGAAAATAGTTTTATATTTAGAATGTTTTATTAGAATTCAATAATAAACTTTAACTTTATTTTGTCCTTTGATTTATAATTCAAATACCTAAATATGAATAACGCTAATTTTATATTTAGCAAACTGTATTGATATATTTTTTCTAAACACAATACCCATAAGTATAGACGTCTTGCGTATAGTAAAGTAACATTTTGATAATACGCTTATTATCAAAATGAGTACCTATTACATTATTATTTGATTATTAAATTTAGTATTATTGTAAATTTAACTCACGGAAGAAGTATTTTAATTATTCCCTCTCTTTTTGTCAATATCGTGATTATAAATGGCACAGCTACCGATACACCAACAATTGCAATTAATAATGCAATCCCGAATTTTGTGTTCTTCGTGTAAACGTAAACAACAATAACTCCAAGTACGCAAAACTGAACATCACACGATATGTACCAACTGACAATGAGACACTGTAATAGTAATTAACAGTTAAACATATCATACGATTTTATACATATCGTGCTAATAATTAATATTCATTTATTCTCCAAGAATAAAATGTTCCTTATCACAACTGAACCACACTATATGGTTATGTACCTAACTTATGTAGGTATATTCTAAGATTCGTCATTACATTTAAATAAAATAATAAAATGTTGTTAAGTACTTACTTCATATTTAGAATCAATTAAATTACTTATGAACAACATATTGGTCCACCAATAGTTCTTACATATATCGGCTTCGTCCCAGGTTTTATAAGGCCATAGTGGGCCGTCTCCGAGGTGGGGTACGATATGAGCCGTGATCGCCATCATCGCACAATAAGCCGGTAATATTCTAAAATGATTTTAGAATATATGTAATATATTAATGATTAGAAGTATGCAAGAGAAATAGCGTCAGTGGTGTAGTTATGGGAGGGGGGGGGGGGTTGATGAGTATAGATCTAGAGTTTTTAGATCCTGAGCGAAGTGATGAATGCAAATTTTAATGATGTTTTTATTAATTTATTTTTGCACCCGTATGTACAGATTTTACTAATTTATACGATTAAAGATTGTACATTTTATATGTAAAAATTGAGAATTGTAAAAAATAAAAAAGAGATTTTTTAACTAACGGAAAAAATCAAGGAAAAGCGGACATTTTTACGCAAAACCAGTTTTTAACAAAAATTATTTGGGGTTTTTTAGTTTAACTCAAAATCACCATAGATACTTTAACATTTCACCAATTCTTTATTTAATTATTGTCTATGATTTTAAAAATATTTTGTCTAGTTTTGAGCTGTATATGAAAAGAAAAATGATTATAAAAAAATTTTAGTTGGGTTACAAAGCTTGACAATTTAAATTATTGTTCCCCATAAGTTATTATAATAGTAGTTAAAATATATTAAAAGCGCATAGGCATGAATTTTTGTATAGGCCTTAAAAGTTAAAAGTCAAAATCTCAAAAAATTACATGTAATTATTATTTTGTAGTTAAAAATTTGTAAAATGTTCAATTTGTATAGCCTAGGGTTGAAAATGTAGAACCAGATTTCTACAAGTAGTTCATACTGTAAAAAAATAATATATAATCACAGTTTCGGTTTCAAATTTCATACTTTTTGTCATATTTTTAATATATAGCAATGAGTGAGTGGTATGTGGTTTGTATATAATATATTATAAATTAAAAAAGCGGGTAAGTGGTTGCTCCGCTGTACAGTAAGTAACAAGTGGGTAACTGCAGTAATGGATGATGGTATAAATTTGAATTCAATGATATAATATCATCGGAATATGTCTAACGTTTGGCTAATGTTTAAGTTAACCACAACTTTTGACTACCTAAAGACAACATTTCGAAGTACAGCAGAAATCGGTGGTAACGAGTTTCAAGGGCCAGCTAGTTTTCTCGCTGTCAACGGTAGCTTGTTATATACGTTATAACGATCGTTAATTGTAACCGGTCAATCATCACAGTAACCGGCTCGGTTACCAAACGTTAGTGAACCAATCAGAACACAGTTCAGTATTAACTGCTGATGGCTCACCTGAGATTTCGCCAATTCCTATTACCTATGTTGTGCTTTAAAATTAAAGATGAAATGTACATATCAAAAAATAAATAAATAAAAAAACTAGCAGGTTATTAATATATTATTTGTATATATTAGGAAAAAGATAACGATCGGCTCGTAATTACCGAACATTTATTTTATAATTCAATGTATTTCACTCGTTATAACCGATAATTTGTAATAACTACCATATACTCGTTGTAAACGTATAATATTTTAATACACAATTATATGAGCTCGTGCCGGTACTTAACGTTTTGCATTATCTCGTTCTAATAAGCGATCTACCTATAGTGATTTCTACTGTATTTCATCAACCAATGTTTAACATTAAAATGCAACTACACGCGTGTGGTTTATGATTAAAATTATACATTATCTATACACCAATAGTACAATTATTTAGTTAAAAAAAATTTTTTTTTGGAATATGCATATTGACATGTATGTTAAAGAATTCGTAATTTTTCTTTCATTTAAAGGAAATCTATTAAAAATACCTATAAATACAAAAATATACTTAAATTATAAAAAAATACCTAAAAGTGTAAAAAATACAATAAATGCAAGAAAATTTTAAAATTGTTGTTATTAAGTAGGTGGGTAGTTATGTAGGTGGACAGGTACCTAACCTCTTTGTATTTCGTAACACTCACATGTGTTTATGATTTGCATAGCATAATGTTATCGTACATTTTATTTTTATATAATGTAAAGGGTTTTACCTGATAATTCTGTAGACGATTGGCATAATAAGTTGTAACAAGACTGATTCCTTTTTTGATTTTTTATAGATCGGTACTAATGTCGAATATATCAGAAAACCAGTTATGAAAAAAAATGGATCAGTTAAGTTCATACTAGTCAAATAAATATAGCGTCCATTGACGTAAATCTGTAATTATACAATATTATTTATTGTTTTAGCATTACGGGTATATTTTCCATAGGCTCTTAAACGTTTTAAATGTACTAAAAAAACTTAAAGCAACATTTGAGATGGATTGCAAATGGACAATTATTACAACGAAAATGTACCAATATTTTGTCAATCATACTGATGTACCTGATAACGCGATAAGACTTCTGAAAACTGATTTAAATTTGGTAATAATATATCTGTTTGAAATCGATTAGGCCACTTTTTAAAATTTTATCCTCAACTCCAATAAATTTTGTTTGAATATTTAGAATTTACGAAAGTTTAAATGTTGATTATTCGAAAGTTATCAATAAAATAAAATAAAATGTGGTCTGATCGATCTCAAGTAGACATATTAAAGAATTCAAAACAGTTATCAGAAGTTTTATTGCGTTATCAGGTCCATCGGTAGGATTGACAAAAAGTACATACAAATGAGCATACATTATTGTTAACCGTACACGCGCCCAACACCGATTTGTTCATGCGTGTCCGGGAGCGCTCAGATATTTATTTTACACATAGTTACACACACTAATGATCACTTACTAAGTATACATTTACAAGACCCACAAAGATACAATTTGGAAATGGACTATTTTATATTCCCTAAAAACTGTCCATTTGCAATCCCCTTAAAATAAGGTTTAAACACAGATTCAATTAATTTTCTGAGAAAAGTATTTACACTACAAAGAAATATAAACAATCTTCTTTGAAAATTGACCTTTTTGTGTTAACACTCGAGTGTTCTACACTCAAAACCATTATTTAAAATATGAAATTGTCCATCGTGTTTTTAAAATTTTAATTTAACTGCTCCCCCACCACCATATTTACTTCATTAAAAAAAATATAAAGAATGTTTCAACTTACATTTTCTATGAATTTAGGATTAATTATTGGATTTCCAACTAAATACATAAATCTGTGACCTAATAAAATCGCTATCATCAAAATTGCTTTACAACCATTTAGCATATTATATTCGTTTTCTTTATCAAATTTCAATAATATTTTAAACGACTGAATAAAAGAAAATATGTAGAAAAATGGTTTTGGAACTTCTTCTGTAATTGATTAAAAAATATATAAATTACGTTAAATGTGTTAATTTGAATTAATTGTTAAAAATAATCGTATTAGTATGTTACTTACTCTCGTCTTCTTTCTTCTTTTGTTGGCGAGATAATGCTATATAATGATGAGCTGTTGAAACGCCACAAATTAAAAATAGCACTCCTAAAATGATGCTAAAATAATAAAATAAATTGATTAATATTATGAACTAATTGTTTACTTTTTGATAAATTCTAAATTCTAATTTTATATTTTTAGTGAGTAATTCTTGTTTTTATAGTCTTTTATAATATATAAAATTAGCATATTTTACACTTTTATTATTTATTAATTCAGTTGGATATTTGAATGCTATTTTTCGATGTAATATTATTGTATTATTGTATAAATAATATTATGATATATTATATAAAAATAACATTAAAAATAGCTAATAAAAACTAGAAAAAAATTAATTACTTGGTTACGTAATATGCTGTATTGTAAGGATACATGTCTCCACTAACAGTGCACAAGAGTGGATTTACTTTAACAATAGTTTTGAACTGCTCTGGTAAAAACACCTTATCCAATTCGTTTTGTAATGACGTTTGAAGATCTGTTGCTGTACAAGAATCCGGAATGCAGATTCCTAAATTTAAACTATTTCGTTGAACTTGATCTGGATAATCCACCCACTAAAACGATAAAGTTGTAGACAAAGTATCTTAAATGCCACTTAGGTATGTTACAAATTACAACAGGTATAGATATTGGATTTATAATATTTATCTAATTTTATTTGTTTAATGGAATCCAATTATTAGGTTATATTATATTATTATATTGTTCCATAATATTATAGCGGTATGCCATATGCATTGGTATACACAATTAATATAATTTAAATTGAGTCTTAGATGACAAACTAAGTAAAGCAAGTTGTTATTTATTTTTGAAAGTAGTATTCTAAGAAAAAAATAATATGAAATATTATGTTAATTTTTAATTTATTGTATAATGTAAATGTTGTTTAAGGCTGATTGCCTTTAATATTAATCGCATTATATAACCATGACTGGTATAATAGTGGTATATTAATATTTTTTTAAAAACATTTAAGTATTTTAACATACCCCGAGTACTGTTTTCCATGCGTGATTGTTGCCAAAATCGTCCAGATTTTCCGTTCTATTGAAACCATAATTTTTTCCCACCGGTGGAAATAGTCTTATTTCAGACAAACAATACTGTCCTCTTATTGGATGATGCACATCTACACATTCATCATAGACCCCCATTTGATATCTATTACCTGCCAATATACCAACAGGATAGCGGTTCCAGGATTCTGACACTGAAAAATAAATGTGATTTTCTATAATAAATTATATAAACTATATAAGTATATATTATGTTTTAAATATTTGAACCCAATCTATTCGAGCGGTACACCCTTTAGGTCGTAACTCGGAAGTCTTAACTTATTCTTATATAATATTGACATTCCCCGCCTCCCCATAGGGAGCTAGTTTACGTATACAATATAAAATATATTATTGTTTACAAGTCACTAAATATTGTAATATCATTATTTTAATAGTGTTTTATGTATTTTTAAAACCGTATTTGTCGTACAATGACAAACACGAAACGGATACTGAGATGCATAATTTCCAGCTAGTGTAGACAGTGTAGTATTTCGTCCATTAGTATTTATTTACTGAATTAGGTACCAATCTTATTAGTTATTAACCTTACATACCTATTGTTATGTTTTATGAGTACCTATTTAAAGATAGATGTAGAAATATTATGATAGTACCAATATAATAGAGACAAAAATGATTAATTTACTGTAAATTCAGAATAAATAGACTTTGCATACATATTTTGCATATCAGACTATCGTAATGGTATCTCATTATCATAAATTTCATTAGATACCTACGTATATAATATTATTATGACACAAATATTGTGCCAACGTAAATTATTAATGATTAAGAATTTTGTACTCAGCAGCTGTCATATTTAATTTATTTAACATGTTTTAAGTTAAAAAAAACTAAATACCTAATTTTTTTTTATAAAAAAAAGAACCTTCAACTAAATTATTTATTTATTTTATTTTTCAAGAATTGAAAAAAAATAATCTATTTTGAAAACTCTATGACCTGTAAATGTGTGGTACAATAATATGTATAACTTTATACCTACGTAATTACATTTGTTTATTTAAATTAAAAAGGTTGGGGGAAGAACCAGCTAGTGACGGTGATTCATTATGAATTTGTGTGTATGTTTGGTGTTTATTAAATTAGGTCCCAAGGCCTGTCATCTAAGTCTTTTGTAGTTCAAATTTCTGGCAAACATTTTAATACTCATAATCATTATACAGTAATTTCCAATATCTGACTCTGAATCGTATGTTTGTTTATATAAACTAGTTAATATAACAGGTCTATAATATCATAATTTTTCAATTTAACCGTAGTAATGAATAACCAGAATATAAAAAAATCTTAGAGACATAGTATTATACAATATATGACTCATCGGCCAAAGCAGTTGTATATTTAAGATTAAAAAGTTATTTTAATCTTTCACCAAACATTAGAATAGAAAAATTATGTATCAGAGACTATAGAAAATATAATATGATGTAATTAAATAATATTTTTAATTTATTTATTAGAAAAAACTAAGCTATTCGCTTATAGTGAGCTGTTTAATAGTAGGTGTTGAGTGTAAGAAGTAAGTACCACACAATTGAGTAAGTTACTGTAATACAAATATTACATTTTAACTCAATAGTAAATTATTGTTATGAAGAAAAATGATTTTGAGCAAAGACTTGAATTTGTCTATATTATAGTTCTTTCAATTTTTTTGTCTTATAATGATGAAATATTTAACTTGTATTTATGCATATATTAAAATTAAAAATACGTGGTTATAGGTTGATTCTATACTTGCTTTAAGAATAAAAAGTTCTGTCTAAATATACCTATATTGAGCATATTTATTTTTATGGAAAAAACCCGTATAAACATTATACGACCATACTAATTGTCCTAATCCTAAAATCATCTCCTAAAAAAGGATCGTAGAATTTCAATGAAATGACTGAAAGAAAGTAAAAAATTTTGTAGGTAATATAAATACTCTTGTCTTTACCAATGCACTTTTAAAATTTAAAAACATTTAATTATGAAATTTTAAATTTTCTATTTTTCATATAAATTATAATTTTGATTTAAAAATTCCTAAATTTCGTGTTAATATTATAACTTTTAACAATTTATAATTTATAAGTTATAAGAATATATAAAAAAAAAAAACAAAAACAAAATTATTAAAAACGTTATTAGGAAACAATATAGAAAAATAACGTTTTTAAAAACGTTAGTTAAAAACGTTAAAATAACGATATTTTTTTAAATAAATTAACAAAATGAAAATGAAATAAATAAAAATGTTTTCCATCACTGCTCTACACACATGGACAACCTAGACTTTTTTTTTACTTTTAAAGAAGGTTTACTGTTTACAAAGATTTTGTATTATGAAATGAACAAAAATAATGTTATTAAATAATAATAAATTATAATAATTAATTATCTTACTATTTTATTGTATTTTATCTTGTTTAAATATGGTTTCGTTATGCCGATATTATATGCTAATACAATATAATATAATGTTTAAACTATAATATAAAAGTAAATCAGTCGAATAACGGGTACATTCGTATAGGTACCGAAACCCATCCGAATCAATCGTGTGAATATCATAATGACATAATTGTATCCGTATACCAAAAATTTTTTAGAATACGGTTTTTCGGGATCATGGTGAAACTCATGTGGAAACCACGATTTTCGTATACGGATCTTATTCGTACGAGTTTGTGTATAGGTAGTCTCCCACATACGAACCACAATACCTACTCCTTTTTAAAACCGGTCAGCCGTTGTTTATTTTGCAGTTGTAATTTGTAGCTTGTAAACAATTTCAACGATGGATTTAAAAATAAAGTATAGAATTAAAATTAAAAGAAAATGTTTTTTAAATAAGCCAATACATTATGTACAGTAATATTTTAATGTTTATACTATAATCGACTGCCAATTATTTCAAACAACTGCTCGTTACATTATGTAAATATACTATGACATTGAACTTAAATTATATAGTTATATAATACAGACTTCTTAGACTCTCCCTCTCACACGTATACAGGTTTTAAAACATCAAAACATCAAATTCAACTCGTCTCGGGTAGGTACATAATAATAAATTATTATACTTAACAATGACGCATGTACAACTATAATGGAGTCATAAAATATATAATATACAATATTAGACTAAACGATACAAATAATTACATTGTATTATCATGAAAACTTAAAAACCTAATTAAAAATGTATATTTATTTGATTATTTTTGGTTTCACAAAAATAGAAACATGAGTACGGGCAGCTATATAGCTATATAAATATTCCGAAAGACTAAATTGTAAGTGTCGTTTACGTAACAAACCTAGATATAAATTGTACAATATAAATGCATACTACATATACAATAGAATAAGTTAATCCTTTTCATTAATATTCAGAAAATAATTCTAAATTATATTACCATTTATCATTAACATTATATTGTTTGATAGCTTCGCAAGATCTTTATATTATATAATTTAAGCAAATGTGAGGCTTATACGGCTTAACGGAGTAGATATTATTATATTTATATATTATTTTATGTGTGTATTATATAAATATATACCTAATAAATAATAATAAAAAATAAGCTAGTTTAGGTAATATACTAATATGCTTGATTTGCAACAGTAACACTTTTGTATGCATTATTTCTTATATGGGTATCAAAAACGTATTGGTAGCTTATTTAAAACTAAAATGCTCTAAATATAATAGAGATTAAAATATAACTAGTAACTACCTAATATATTTTAATTTATAATATAAATATTGTGTAATATACTATTAATATTTAGGTATGGCTTATAATTAATAATTAATATTAATTATTATACATATTATAAGTTTATATTATATTAATTGTATTATTTATAATAATATGACAATGTACACACTATTATACATGGTCATTCAACCATATTATATGAATACTCAAATATAATTTAATTATAGTTCCGAGTAATGCAAAATATTATAGTCCTTGACTCCTTGTAGTTTTGGTTGATGTCATGTGTATACGTAATAACATTATTTACGGAAACATATTTATATTTAATAATTATCATCTCGAGAAGTAATGTCGGTTGAAATACGATCGTTCTCCTGTTTGTTTGAAGGGGGGGGGGGATAACACAAGATTCTCCTCAAGTTATCCTACAGTTAACAAAAAAAAAAGTTTACCACAAAGTCAAATTCGTTTGAATTTAAGAGCGTTTGAAGTTAGACATTTACAGGTATATTCACCTGTAAATTAACAAATTCTTATACAACGGTTTTCTTATTTTATTGATATTCAAAAACTGTTAACCGTAGGTACCTACTTGAAATAATTGTCATCAAATGTTTATTTTATCATTTTATGTCCACGATAAAATATTTAAATTTTTAAATTTTGTTTGGTTTTGAGTTATTTATAAACATTTGACATTATCAATTCTAGTTTTATAGTTTTTTCTTCTATACATTTCAATAAATTTTATTCGTTGGGTCAAAAAGCTTGAAAATGTAGGTATTACAAAGTTCCTTATAAACTGTTATAATAGCAGTTCATAAATATTAAAGAACCATAAAATGCACGATTTTTTTTTATAAGTATTTAAAGTTCGAATTTTACAAAATTTATCAAAATCTCCAAAATTCTCAAATTTATTGTAGTCAAATAATTATAAAATGTTCAATTTTTATAGCTCAGAATTGAACATTTTAAAAATGATTCTAATAAATGATTCATATGTATAACCAAATAATCTAAAAAATATATAAGCACAGATTTTTTACTGACGTTTGAAGTTCAAACTTGGACAAAATTACATTTTAAAACCAAGAATTATGATTTTAGTTATTTTGTTGTAATTTCAAAATATTATTCGTGCGTATATGGAGCTTTTAAAGTAAATTATTATATTAAATAGACAATAGACACAATGGCATTTTCCAATGTATTTTTTTGGCAAAAATGAATTTAATCTATTATTGTATTACTAATGTCTAATAGTTAAATAAATTACTTTATTCACAATATCATATATTATACTTATAAACTTATTAATATCATATAGGCTGATTGATGACCATCTTCGCTCAGAATCGATTTTCATATACAAAGATTTTATATTATTTAATTTAAATTTGTAATAATTACAGTGACCCACTATTGTAACCTACTGTACAGCAGAGCGTCTTTCACCATTTATGGAAAATTGTCATTTTAACAATTGGTGAAAATTTCAAATATCTAGAATTATTTGTTTTTGAATTACAACAAAATATCAAAAATTCATAGGTGAAAATTCGTTAATTTGCCGATGAAAATGCAATATTGTAAAAATTTTAAAATCAAACGTTCATAAAAAATTAATATATCTTCCTAACATTTTTGGGAAGTTTCCTATCAAAATTTCTAATGTTAGCTATAAAAGCTAATTTTATGAACTTAAACTGAATAATAGTTTGAAAACTGTGGACATTTTTATGAATTTTGTCAAAATATGAAATTTAAATTAATGTAAAAAATAATATGTATCTCTAATATGTTTATATTAATGAAACTCATAACGAACCTAGCATTACATTTTCAAGCTTTTTTGCTTGAAAAAGTTTTTATCGAGAAAATTTAAATTAAATAATTATCACTCTTTTTCACTTATTTTTGTTTTTCTAGACGTTTTCTAAAACCACTTGGAATTTTCAATTTTGACCAACCAAAAGTACCAATTAAATTTACTTATTTAAACTTCAGAAAAGTTGCTGATCTCGAAAATCAGATCATTTTTACTACCCAAAATGTTGCTAACAGTCTAAAAACTCACATTACTGTGGAATAGATACATTCTTTCGCTACGCTAAGAATTCAAAATTAATATATTTTTGTTTCACGCTGTATTGGGTTGTCGATTGCATTTGGTGACAAAAAATACAATTATTATTATAACCGTAAATAATTTTATACTGTATTTTACATTTTTTCAAAAACCACCCAAATGGTGGGTGGGCTGTGTTAGTTTATAAGCTATGCAATATAAAATATATGTGTAGTTTACATTTATGGGAGTTTATAAGACAGGGTAAATGTACTAGCATTATTTAACTTGTCTCGGGCAACGCTATATAGTATAATATATAAGAATATAATTATACATAACGTATGTGCCCCCTCTAATCTAAAGAAACTTTGATTTCGAACGTTGATTGACGAATTTAAACGAAAAGTGTTTTGAATAGGTGTAGCCTTGTTCGTAAACACTACGAAAATCGCCGAGAAGTGACGAATTATAATAGTTTATGAATCTCGGAATTGCTGTCGGACACACGCACATATTTTAGTATAAATCAGTGCATATTAATTAAATAATTATTCTAGATAATTATAAATTACCATTTGTAATATTTAGTTAACATAATTAACTTTTTTCAACAACAAAATTTCCTTCCGGGTAATTAACAGATACATATCATTTTCATGATATTTATGACTGCCAACAAAAATTATTTAAAACTGGTTTAAGCTTGAATAGTATTTGTTTTGTTTACTTTAAAATATTGTTCCAACATAAAATATTGTTCTAACATTTTAAATTATTTCATAACTATATTTACAATACATTATTCATATAAATTAAAACAGTAGGTAATGCAAAATAATTATATACTGTTTTTTTATATTATTTTCTGTCGGTATATTAACCTTTTTTCAGTTTGTTATGAACTGACTCAGTATAAACCATGTATAAACAATATTATATAATATGATATTATACCAAATACTCACAATTTACCACCCATGAGCATATTTTATTTCATTATGTTGGATAAATAAAATATTTTTACAAACATTTTAATGCCATATTTATATTTTTATTTTACTATAAAACTGTTACAATGTTCAACTATAATTGACAAAATTATATAATAAATAAATATATATAAAATATAAATAAATAGAATATATAATAATTATGTCATCAGCTGTATAACTTTTAATAATGAGCTATGCATATTATATACTCACGTTTGCTCATAATAAAAAATATATTTGTATCTCATTTCATGAACTTAAATTTAATTTTGAATATGTTCACATTGTCTACAATTCTCACTTATATACCTATCGTCGAAAATCATATGCTGATTTTTGGTTTTTTTAGGTAAAATCACAATGGAAAAGAAAAAAATACTACTTACCTACTGACAATTAATGTATAGTCAAATTACACTGTTATTCACAGTTTAATAAACAAAATATCACTATTTGTATTAGAAATTATATATTTGTTGTAATTGTTATGTTATGGTATTTTTTATATAGAATTACCATAAATTACATAAATATAAAAATATTTATGTAATTTGTGACAATTTAAAACACAACAAACCTAGAATTACAAAAAAAATGAGTACAGATTCTGTTCAATTTTCAGTTTTATTATTTTCATCCCTTTTTTCTATTTAGCTCAAATTTAGCTTATGATAAAAATATAATAAAAATATATTGATAAATCTCTATATTATTGCATGGCATTTTTACTAATAAACAATAATGAAACTCTTCTTGAACCCAACGTGAATTAGATGGAATCAATAGAATCGGTACCAAAGATAGCATTAATTGACATAGAATTTTATTTTTTATTTTTTTTTTAGCTCAAATTTATACAATCCATACAAAAAAAAACATTATTATAATAAGCGTAATGGATGTTTTTTTGAAATAATGTTAACGTATAAAAGCTTGAATGTCTTGAAAGAAGAACCAACTAGTGAAGGCACTTCTGCGTGAATTTACAATAACATAGATTAAATCCTATTTAACATAGATATGTTTTTGGGCTGAGAACAACTATTTTTCTGACCGATTTGCGTCATCATTTTCGTGTTACAGACTACAGTACCTATATATAAGTTGGTAGTTGCCCCTTAGCAATCGATGTATAATACAATAACTTACTTGACCATAGGAACCTCTTTGATACATTTATTTTTGTCATATGATTAAAAATTTGTTTAAATTTTGTTTACGCTACATAGTAGTTACATTAGAATTTATCTTTATGAATACAATTGTTTGAAATTCCTAATTATGACTTCGGATATCGAACGCAAGAAAGTCTATCGTGAATGTGAACACGCCATTGACCAACATGGAGAATTCCAGCAACTTTTAATCATAGTTCAGCGACGACTGATGATAAAAAGAATGCAATATTCAAATATTAACGTCAAACTGTTAAGGTGAATGAACGTAGACGGAAAAAACCAAAGCTGCTCACGAGAGACGTAAAATACTTAAGCAAGAAAGTATACCCGATTTCATAATGGTCGACAACAAAGTTGTTTTCGCTAAACCTGTCAAATGGAACGGAGAAATACGTAAGCGCAAACGGCACGGTTTGAAACGATTTACTTATCAGGTAGAAAATAATCATACATAATAATAATGCAAGTTCCTACAAAGCATTAAAATGAAAATGAATATGATTTGTTTTTGTGTTGTTAATTGTTATTATCCCTTTTTTAAACGGTTGAAGTAACTAACATATTTTATTCATTAAGAACTTATATATATGTATGAATTTATATGTTTTTACATGTTATGACTTATGACTCGTGTGTAAAATGTGTATTCCCTAAAAACTATTTGAACCTAGATCCATACCAAGAGAATATCCTGACCCGCATAACCCCTATGCCGTGTTTAATCACATTAGTATGTTTAACCCTTAAGCAAGAGCGTTCCTTTTTTTGCTTCATGATAGTCTATCGGACCCCATTTTTAAAAATGCGTAAAATACATATATAAATTAGAAAGTTCATTTTTTTTAGTTGTAAAAAATTATGATGTTACAACTTACGGGGAAAGGGGAGGGGGCACTTACAATTTTACACCTACTTTGAAGCTGTGTTACATTTTTCAAAAATATTTATTGTACAAAAGTCGATTAAATGTTATTATTAAAAAAACATCTTCTAAATATAGAAATATATCCCTAAAAATTCTATTTTTGTAATAGGTTAATAAGTTTCATTTTTATGGGGGTAAACTAGACCCTCACGCGCCTGTTTAAGGGTTGACAACGTATAAACTTCTGACTAGTTAGATGTATATTCAAACGTAAAAATGCTATTAGTACTACTTTATTTTAACTAGACGTATTACTATGATATATTATATAAACAGTAACGCACGTACACTATGTCGAGCGTCGCTGAAAAATAAATCGTTTTGATCGACCGCACTTAATATGATGGAGATATATATATATATATATATCATATACTATAATATACCTTATAATGATATTATACATTACAATATTACATTATATTATACTCACTCCTAACGGCCCAACTGGTGTAATTCCGTAAACTGTTGTCGTAAATCTCGGCTTGTTTGCGGCACTCGGAGCTCCCTACGTGTCGCACGGTGAAATTCGCCAAAGCTTGATAGAAGAGATCAGAGACCCACGACCCAGGAATACTGGCATCCAGAGTGCTTGCTCCAGCATTAAACGCAATGATTGACTCGTTATTGGACGCAACTTGGCAGTTGGAGTACTCTGTCGACAGCAAAGCGATCAGCGCGATCGCAACCACCGCGGGTGGGTAAAACGACATTTCGAAGCGTTTGCTTCTACAATTTATAAATCTATCGGAGATTTAGACAAAAAATATTTGGAATTGTGGTTCCGATGGCTTTATACACCACGTGCGGTGTACCTCTTAATAAGAATGTCAATTATTATTGTTCACTTGCACGCGGCGTAGCGATCACTCGTAATTTTCATTAAAAGCGTGAGCATTCCTATTGTTTCCCACTCGTATTCGTCAATTTAATACTTGGGTATTAAAAATATTTAAGAAAACTTGGATGAGCGTCGTCGGCATCTGGCGGTCAAGTGCAGGATAGTTATAGTATGCCCAGGTATGATATGTGGTGCTACACGTGTAACGACCTTGTCAGAGACGACAAGGGAAGTAGGGAAATACTAAATAGGTATATTATAATGTATTTATTCATATTATCGCAGCGGCGTTAAATCAGTTTGTTAATTTTTTAATGTCTATAATAGAATAATTATAATAATATTGCTATGATTGTAATACGCCTCAGGTTTGTGCACCGATATAATCTATGTATCTATCTACATAATATAATATATAAAAGACAAACGATGTTTGTACCCGAAAATATCTGTGTTCTTTATAAATCATTCTTCCGATTGCGATGAAATTTAGTACAGAGATAGTTTAGACCTTGATGAAGAAGATAGACTACATTTTATCACGAAAAATGTAAATTAGAACCCGTCGAAGTTCTTAAATAGGGATTTTGAGATTATTATTATTATTATTATTATTATTATAAATGGTTAATAAATAATAATTATTATTAATGCGATAAGCCTGTGTATTTTAGTACTAAATGTATCGAGATCGAACCATGGTTTCGGTGGAACAATTTTTGCATTGTTTGATACTTAAGAGTTAAATTATACTCTTAGGTACGTACCACGTGTTGTTCGCGATCAACCGCCTACCTAATAATATACTGCTCGTACAATCACAAAAACCTACGCATTGCCATTTCAACTAGTATATTATAAGTCATGACTAATAATTATTAGATTATCAGTACATATTATGTTATAAGTTATTTTTTTTAAGTTAGTTATATTAATAGTATTTACAGATTGGAAAATTTAATTCTGGCCACCCAAATATATTTTTATTAATTGAAAAAAAATGTCAACGTCAAACA
The DNA here is from genome assembly GCA_027563435.1 of Nasonovia ribisnigri. Lineage (NCBI taxonomy): Eukaryota > Metazoa > Arthropoda > Insecta > Hemiptera > Aphididae > Nasonovia > Nasonovia ribisnigri. Next base: position 272,932 of record JANEHU010001737.1, read on the forward strand.
AATCTAGAACAAGGAAGCATAATATTAAAGCCAAGTAACAGATTAAAAAAAAGTTAATTGTTGATAAAAATAAAATTAAAAAGAGTTCTCAAGTAGGTAACCACTCTGCTTTACAGTAGGAGTCAATACCTAGTTTACCTATAGTCATTGAATAGGTAAGTAATTGTAATGGATGTGACTTAAATAGTGTATTTGTGTGTTAAATTTGAATCATTGATAACTCATTACACATGAAAACTAAAATTGATTCTGAGCGCAGACTGTAGTCTGTATTACTAAGTATTATTTTAGGTAGGTACTATTATAATAATTTAAAATTAATAGTAAAATACTATTAGCAATCATGCAACGTTCCTTTTATTGGGCAACTATAAAATCAATCTTTTTACCATTACTGGATTACTGATCGAAATCGTAAAATCCTAATCGATAAAGATTATTTTATAATAAAGTTATCATTTGTAATTTCCTGCATCATGAGTAGTGAGTAGGTATCTACTACAACTATAATCAGGGCTGGTCAAGATACCTCAAACAAAGTATCTAATTACAAGATACAAGATACTAGATATAAGATACATGTATCAGACATACATATAAGATACAAGATACTTAATACATTTATTTATATTTATTAATTTCTTAATTTACCTTGGATACAATTTTCTCACGTTAAATTTTATCATACATTTTATATTATATTATAACTTATAAATGTAGAATGACACAGTATGTATTTATCATTAACAATATAATTTCAAATTACATTAGATACGTTTAAAATAATAATACTAATAATAGACAAACGAAATAATAGGTAAAAGATTTACAGCCTATAAAAGCTGTTATGTAAATGTAATATGAAACATAATATTTGCAATAACAATAAATACAAGATACAATAATTGTATCTAAGATACTGCCCAGCCCTGACTCTAATGACTTTCAGTATAACTATTTCAAATAAACGAAAACCAAATATGTTACCCTGGCACCCCAAGGTCAACATTTTGACTTGAAAACTGTTTAGTATTATAGACTATAGTATTATGTTATTCATTTTTTAACAACTTGTTAGCACAAAAAAAGTGTGTAACCCCACCGGTGCTCCGGAAAACCGCATCCCAAGTTCCGGGTGCCTGCAGAGTAACGTTACCCCAGCAACCCAAACATTAAATAGTTAAAATGTTGACACGAAAATCGTTGGGTATTTTGTTAATAAGTATAATATGACAATTTGTAACCGACAAAACATTTTGTAGTATTATAGTAATAATTTTCACGATTTGACAAATTTACCGTTTTTTAGTATAATATTATATAATAGTTAAGCTTCATTGTAAAAGATAACAGCTCTTCATAAAACAAAATTTGGTGTGTGAAAAAGCTTGAAAATTGAATACGAATCCCCTCATAAGTTGTTAATGTTGCAATTTAAAAATATGAAAGATACATATCATTATGCTGCATAGTGTATAGTCCCATTTTTTTTACAAGCATTAGAAATTTAAAGATTTTAAACTAATAAAAACGATTTTTTATTTTGTTGTAATTTAAAAATTGTATTCATGGGCACTGGGAAGGTACTTGAAACATTTAATGTACATATATTATTTTATTTTGTACACATAATGACATTTTAAAATACAAGTTTTTTGGCCAAAAATGAATTCAACCTACTATATACTACTAATGCCTAGTAGTAAAATAAATTACTGTAATCACAATAATGTTACAATTCATAACATACTTAGTAATAATATTATAGTCTGACAGACCATCTTCATTCAGAATTGTTTTTCTTTAGCAATGATTTAACATTGAGTTCGAATTCAATACTATCTATATAATTATATAACCTAATCAATGACAAAGTACATACTAGCACCTATAATATACTTTTTATCTTTGTATATTTATTGTTTTATTATGTCTTATTGTGTTCTACTAATCTTATGGTGGTGAACTTTTCTGTGTGTAAATACTGTAAATAGATGTTGTAGTGTAGTGACAATAATAAAATAATGACTATTTAAGGGCTCGAAGTTATTGAAGTACCTAGTTCTTGTGATGGCAACGGGAAACTGGTGTAATTTCGAATTTAAGTACAGTTATTTTTAAGCACCGCAATGGCTGCAAAATTTGTTTTGTGGATACATATGGGGTTATATTATAATAAATTACAATAATAACATGATACTCAACAATTTTCAAATGTTGACCTTGGAATGCCTTGGTAACGCATCTACAAAAACCTTGTTTAGTCTTTTTTTATTTTAAACATTACGTAACTACGTGAATATAAATCTTGTTTCTGTAGCTATTAGTGGGCGGTGTGTTAAAGAAAACTGTAGTGCATGTATTAAAACCAATAATTATTTCCAAACGAAGTTAACCGAAATTATAGTCATTTATAACTATGGTCTATGACCCGGAAACTGAAGAAAGTTTAATCTTACTGGACGTTCAAGCTAGGCGTAGAAGAAAAGTATAAGAATAAATATTCTTAAGAACTGAATAAGCAAATAAACACAAAGTTTTCCACGTGTATAATAGCTAAGCATTCTGATATTCATATTATCATAGACAATTTATAGGGATATTGTATACCGTGAATGGCGTGAACTTCGAAAAATAAAATCTCCAACTTTTATAAATTAGGTACTCAAAGAGGAAATTTAATAAATGTCTAATATTTGGTAATCTTAACAAATAAAAACAAAGAATTTATAGTATTGTTTTGATTATAATATGCAATACTAATTTAAATTCTTTATGTGATTTAAATAACTCTGAAATTTTTGTTGATGATACATTTACATAATATTATAAACATGAGTTTCTCTCAGTGAGGCCCAGTAATCATTTAAATTAATTTAAATTATAAAAAAATCACATTTTTGTCAAATGTATGGTATTCACATTGATATATAACATGTATTTGGATTTTATATAGGTACCTCTAGTTATTGCGTTTATGCTATCAAATCTGAATGCTAGGTATCATGCTTGACAAGCTATGTGGAACTTTATTTGCGAATTATTTACAAACAAGACACAAAAATACTTACATAATTTTCAATTCATTTAGATTTAAAAATGTCAGCTCATAAAGCATTCCTAAATGTATTTCCAAACAGCGCAATAATGGCCTGTAGATTTCATCTATACTTGGAATATTTTATACTTAAATTGGAACCTAAGTATTGTCCCAAAAGGTGATGACAGACAAAAAATGTCTTTAATCAATGACACAAATATTATAGGTACCTATTGAACGAATTTACATTTCAAGATAATCAATTGTGAAGAGACATTGAAATTAAAATTAACAGTTAAGTAATCACCTTCCAAGATAAAGAAGCATGCCACTAGATATATTTACTCTGCAAGGAAATTTGAGGAGTAGTATATGTTTTTGGGTATAGATATATACCTAGTGGACAATTATCTAGTGGATAAATTGATTTTTAGAATGATAATTATTTGTGTTTCTATGGCAATAAACAAAATGTTACACAAAATTGGTTAGAAAAAAATGTTGTAATATACTTATAATATAAGTTAAACAAAAAAAACACACATCATTGTAAAATAAATACATTGTTTCGCACTACTCAGGATATGGAATAAATTTAATAATAGTTGCAAGTTCTCACGAATAACATTTTTGAATTACAATAAAATAACTAAAATCTTTATTCATTGTACAAATATCTTATTTTGCCCAACTTCGAGCATCAAATGTCTATAACAAAATAAATGTTGACTATATATATTTTACATTTATAAGTTTCAGTAAGAAATACTATTATAATTAATTTTGTATTAAATGTAGACTTAGGTATACAAAATAAACATAATTTACTATCATACATTTTTAATTACAAAATAATTTGCACATTTTTGGTATTTTGACGAACTTTATCAAAACTTGAACTTCAAACGCTTATAAAATCAAATAATTTCTATGTATTTTTCATATTTTTAAATTATCTAGACATGCGTGAAAATTCCCGTTTTGAGTTTACTTCATTTTTTTTTGTATTCCCCAAGGAAAAGTAGGTACTGGGAATTTTTACTTTTTACCCTTAAAAGTATACCAACTAGATTTACTTTTTACCAGAAAATATATTTAAGTTGAAGATTGAAGTATTGTAAAAATAGCTAATAATAGGTATAAGTATTGCTACAAAAGGTCATGACAGGCACGTCATTTTATTATTATTAATATTGACAATTACGTATAATGTGCATGCATATAGGTTGACTATTAAAACAATCGTGTTAGCCATACCTACCTAGGTATTCTAGAAACACCGAAATCTATTTAAAATGCAGGTAAGAAAATTGTTGTCAGTTGAATGTACAATAGTTTTTCAACTATCCATAAAGGTGAAAAAGTTAACGTTACTATATAGTTATATTATGAAATTAAAAGTTCACTGAAACCTGTAAAGTGTTTAACCAATTCGATACTTGGAAACCAACTAGTAGGCTTCTATTTGTGAAAATACAACCCAAAATCTGCATTTTATACTCAATCACACATCTGATCCTCATTATCTTATTAGTTTATATCTGTCAAGCATCCGGTTTAAAAAAAAAATTGTACGATTGCGTGTATTACACAAGTACACCAGTTTTTTGTAGACCTAATTACTTCAAACTATTTATTTCAACTAAAAAATATTGAAACAATCAGGTTGAAAATAAATAATAACATTCTCCGATTATTAAAACTATAAACATTTTTTTAATGGTAATTCGATATAATGCATTTGGCCGACCTTGTGATGATCTTATTTCAGTTAAAACTGCAACACCGTTTAAAAGAAGTTGTAATTTTCGTGAAGACAAGCACGCACATTATGTACACTAATATGACTTGTAGTAATGTAACACTATACACATACATCAGTTTCCCCATAACTATAATATTAGGGAACAATAATTTAGTCAATAAATAATATGTATCTTGAGCAGTAACAGTTTTCTACCATAGTTGAGTGGGTAAATTGGAATTTATATAATTTTTCAGACATTGTTAGATTTTTATTTAAACTTAGAGCTATAGAACTATGAACTATAGATAGAACTTTGAAAATGTGGTCTTTTTTTCAATCGTGTGTTCTTTATAAGTTATAACTGTTGATTCTTGAATTTTAGATTCTGAATGTTGCGTTTAATGATTTGAAGGTAATTATTTAAGTATTTCAGTATTTGTTTAACAACAATGTGAGGATTTTTCGTATATTATTATTATATATTTTTAAGCAGCAAAAATGATTCGATTTTTAACTTGTATGGTAATTTCTGGCAGCTTATTGGATTTAATTGGTACTTTTGGAGAACCAAAAGTAAATATTTCTAATAATTTTCAAAATATTCGGAAAAATTTAAAAATAAAAACCGAAAATATTTACGCACAACCAGTTTTTGACAAAATTGATTTTATCATTTCATTATAATTCAAAAATTAATAATCATAGATTATTGACATTTTCACCAAAACTTTACATTAGTAGCTATTTGACGTGATATAATTTAAAATAACATATTTTGTATCTTTTTGAGTCATTTAAATTTAAATAAATTTAAAGTAAAAACTCGCCAATGCAAACAAATCATTCACAGAGTTTCTTTCTTATTGCTAATAAAATAATTAATGATATTAAAAAAATATTTAGACCTGGGCCTGGTGAGGTCTGGTAGTTGGCCGCTGTCACTAATGCGTGCTGCGTCAAGCATCATCCGGCGTCGCAGGTTTTCAGATGGGTGATCACCCAGGATTCCTTACGACGAATCCTTGCTCCAAATAAAACACACGAATTCCAACCGTAACACCAACATAAACTCAATGGCCCTCGTTGCCTAGGATGAAAATAAAGTACGTAGGTACTGACGTATCATAATAATTATTATATTGTAGTATACGATTTATTTTAGGAAAATCAGTTGAACCTAAAGTAGAAAAAAAATTACTATGTATTTTAATTAATACATTTTTTGCTTCTACAGACCATCTAAGGCCTTTGCTGTCAATACTGTTTTCTTTATAGCAATATAAATATATAATAAGATATCCTTACAAATATAAGCTGCGGCCTGTCTCCGCTCAGAATCATTTTTATGTTATGGTTAATATTTGATTCCAAATTTAACACATCCATTGAAAACGGTGGTTTTCTGGATTGGAAGGGGGGGGGGGAATACTTTTTTAATTTCCGATAAAAAAGATTATGACTTTATGTGAAACTTTGTATTAAATTCTTAATACTTTTTCCCGAGAAACAAAAATTGTATCGTACATTCACCGAATAAAACAAAAAAAGTTAAATATGTCACATTATATCTATTTAATAAAGCACAAAAAACTAAAATATATTAAATTTCTTATCATGTCTAGAAAATGCTATTATAAATAATTACTGAAACAATTCTCTTAAACTGTTTATCAACAAATAAAATCGAGTGTTAAAAACTGATGTTGCCAGTATAAAAAAATTGTCAAAAAAATAGATTTTTTTCATTTGACACAGCCTTTTGACACGGAACTGCCTGAGGTAGATTATAAGGTTATTCATAAAATATAGTTTAATATAAATGAGCGGTGCAGTGGCTGAAACCAGTGACTGGAACCTTTTGAATTTATCGGTATCGGTTCTGGTACTGGTTTTCCAAAAATAAAATAACTGTTTCGGTTTTTTGATAAAAAAAAAACAAAGGTAAATTATTTTGGTACCGTTTCTAGATAATTTAAGTACCGAAAAGTATAATAATTTTAAATAGCTATCCTAAATGTGGGTTTTATATAGGTATATAACTAATAGTATGAGGATTATTAGAAAACTCATATGATCGTACATAGTTTATACATAAAATATTAATACCATTAAATTATGATAAATAAAATAATTTTATTTTTGAACCTAAAAGAACCTATTTAATTTAAGGATTCTGGTACTTTATTTACAAAAAAAAAGGTTTTGGTTCCGGTTCTTAATATTTTAAAGGTTCCGGTTCCAGAACCGGTTCTTTTAGGTTCGGTTCCAGTGCCTGACTGAAACCAATCCCACTACGTGATTGAGAGTAAGCAACGACCACTTTCACTAGTTCTCGGATGGGTGACCACCCGGGTTCATAGTGTGCAAAAACATTGCCATTCGTACATACGTGTTCCAAACCAACCGTTTTCAACCATACCAACAGTTCCAACCTTACCATATCAACCCTTCAAATCTTATAGGCTAATGGCCTCAGCCGTCGAAGCCTTGAAATAAAAATTAAAAATTAAAATAACAACTTACTTTTTCATATATTTATTTTATAAAAGGGGTCTTTAAAAATCATGTTAATGTTAGTAAAGCAAATAATAACATTATGCTTTAAATATAATATTTCATGGTCCCGTGTTCAATAATTAGTATTACTAAAATAATTTATGCTTAAATTAATCAAAACAATTTTTGTAAATGTAAAACATATGTATAGGAAGTTACAAATTAGCCATAATTATTATTCATTTGTTTCATTAGATTTTAATTATGAATTATTTATTTCAATACAAATAAAACTCTAATACCTACCATTTAAATTATTTTATTTATGACTTTTTTTTTTGGCATCAATACATTTTATTGTCTCGAACAGACTTCCTTCTTTATTTCTATTAACAGTTTGTACATATTATAGCAAGTATCAAACTTTTTTTGTTTTTATAAACTTTCTCAAACACGTCGGCCTTATACTTTCATAAGTGTTTTTTTAGATGTTGCTATAGTAACGTAATTATACTATGCATTGGTTTCTAAGGGCAACCTAGGTACCGTAAAGAAATATAAGTAAAATTTAAATTAAATTGTACCCAGCCTAAAAACATGATATTATATAGATAATTTATAAAATATTATACTATATGTCTGTATACTATTAGGTATCTATATTAAAAATGCCGTATTAATAAAGAACATGATTCTTTATCGTATCCCGAGCCTTTTTCGCGAATTCTAAGACAAAACAAAAGCTTATTTATTATTCTATGAGTATACAAATTGTATAGCAAATAACTAATATTACCTAAACATTATTTAACTATTCTGTGAGTTTGTGACCATGGACTAGCCCGTGCGACGGACGAAATACATATACACCTACGCTAGAACCAGCTTCCTAGTTGAACCTAATATTCATACCTTCCCGCTATATCGCGGCTTTCATACCATAATTTTATAAATTATAATATATTATCTTATCAGCTGTGTGTGCTATTAGTTGTTATACCTACTGGCTACTACCCATTTCCGATGTATTGTATCTGAATTATAATAAGTTCATAGCAATTTTATAATTAATGCATTAAATTTTAATTAGTATCCTCCGTAATTATCCTTTCCTCCAGTGTCCTGCCGGGTACACCTCTCTCCGAGCAGTCAGAGTTCAATAAATATTTTTGTTTGTGATTTTACAATTTACATAACATAAATCCAAGAAATACACATGTTTACGAAAATTTCAATGTCATACACGTATACATAAAACTATGCTATTTTTATTTAATCCTAATACATATAATAAGCGTGATAAATTATTAGAATCGACAATAAGTGTAATAATATTTTTATTTCATGGTTTTTGTTTTCGTCCATTCGACGTTCATAATTAACTTAATAGTTCATGTTTATAAAAGTTATAATTATTGTACACTTGCACATTAGTGGCGTATACATACCTACGTCATTATTGAATGTGCAAAAATATATATATTTTTATTTATTTATTAATATTAAACGTTTCAGAAAATTTTTGTTTTTACAATGGTAAATATATTTAAAAACATTAACTCGTTGAATGCTGTATTTTTTTACGTGAACCTACAAAACTTATCGACTATTTGTTGAATGAAAATTACTTTTTCAAATTTTAACTCTTTAAAGTGTCATCATTGGGTGGCTTTACTCCCCCTTTTTTTTGTGCATACTCATGTTATCTGTCTCCTATCATATATACTTATTATGTCATCTGATATAGATTGTATATTTCGATTTAAATTTAAAAAAATAAAAATATTACAACTTTACTTTTATAATATTATGATCTTATCATTTTCTTTTGCTTTAAAAACGGGTCACAATAATTGTCGAGGTACGACGTTTATCACGTATCATTAATTAATCATCTGAAGATACATTATTTCACAATTTTAGAGTAGGATTAATGAATTTAGTGGTCTAGAACTGTCCCATTATGAAAGCCCCTAATTTTACAAAATAACAAGGAGTATCTACACAGCATATGTATGTGTTTTGTAAATTTAATACATTCATTCCTACGCTCAGACTCTAAAAAAGTATAATTAGGTTGCTATGGTAACCTAATTGTATTAATCATTAGTTGCTACTTGCTAGAGGCAACCTAGGAACTTTATAACATTAATTTCGTCTTTATTAAGTTTGGTTGTCAGGGCAACTGTAACGTGTAATCTGTCAGAAAAATACAATAATATTTTAGGTTCTCAGCCCACACAAGATGACGTCACGGTAACGCTCTTGGTGTCGCACAAAATTATAGAATGACCTCAGCCATAAGATAGATACATGACGAAAACAAACAAAATATAATTTTTTTTTTCATTAAGTATTAAGGCTTCAACATCTGAGGTCATTAGATTATTTTTAGTCGGTTTTTTACTGTGGAGAGAGTACGGTTTGGAACACGTGTGGCAAAAATTTGTCACTGTAAACTAGCGACACCGATTGATGCGTGACTTCAGAACATGTTAGTAATAAAACAGAATATTTAACAGTAATATAACAGTTAATCATAAAATTATTAATATTATGTTTTATAAATGCAAATAAATAATTAACAATACCTTATTTAAAACATTTTTAGGGTTTGCTTGATTCTATAATATACAATCTAGATAATATTATATAATATATAATTTATAACTATATAAATGTGATACTACTTG